>JADZMA010001136.1:0-24766 GCA_020796225.1 Arion vulgaris
TCTGTCAGAGAGTTTGACCTCCTGAAAGACATGGGTTTGTAAAATTTGTTTTGTGTTCAATTCTTGATACTAACTTACGTACATTGGAGTTTAGTGCCGTTCAGTGCTGTTTAGTGCCGTTCAGTGCTGTTTAGTGCCGTTCAGTGCTGTTTAGTGCCGTTCAGTGCTGTTTAGTGCCGTTCAGTGCTGTTTAGTGCCGTTCAGTGCTGTTTAGTACTGTTTAGTGCTGTTTAGTGCCGTTCAGTGCTGTTTAGTGCCATTCAGTGCTGTTTAGTGCCGTTCAGTGCTGTTTAGTACTGTTTAGTGCTGTTTAGTGCCGTTCAGTGCTGTTTAGTGCCGTTCAGTGCTGTTTAGTGCCATTCAGTGCTGTTTAGTACTGCTATTCTAGGTCGAATTACTGTTATGTGTCAATTACAAATATTTTGATTGAATGATTGATTGATTGATAAGACCATCATAGCTGCACTTAAGTGAACAACAATATGTGATTCAATGTATATCTTACACAGGAAGATCTCAGCGGCTGTGCACGAACTCCGTACCACCGGCTTGAGTCCCCGATGTAATTTTGAGGACTGTGAGATTATATAGCAGACATTGGAATTTTTTTAATCTTTGTAAAATTTTTAAATATCCCGAGTACTTCACAGGAAGCGAACCGAGTACCTCTGTAAAGAGAGGCGAGCATATAACGCCTATGCCACAGAGACCTGAAAATAAATATACATATATATATATATATATATATATATATATATATATATATATATATATATATATATATATATATATTGATGGGATACCAAATGCAAACCACATAAACACACAATCTTTGTGTTTCCTCTCTCTCTCTCTCTCTCCACCCTCCTCTCTATCTCTCTCGCGATCGTTCTTTTTCGGCCATTTTTATCAATCTTATTGTGATATATAAACAAACTTTGTCAATTTATGTCACAATCTTCAGTACCGTTTGGAGCTCTGGTGCTTGTCCTTCGGCGACGTGTCCAATTCAACCATCTTTACTGCGTTCGCTCTCTGTTAGTCTTTGACTGTCCCCAGCCAACCTGCCAGGCAGCAGTTGCTATTTTCCTTTAAGGTATCGACCTTTAGACGACCTGCCCTACCGTGTTATTGAACGTCATCTGCGCAGGAAACATGTTTTTTATGGACTACTTGGTTTACCTGCCGTCCAGCTCTGTGTATGGTTTACTCCGCTAGCCTTTGATTGTCCCCAATCAAACTACAAAGGCAGTAGTACTTTGTGTTCTAAACAATCTGGTGACATAAAACATTTGTTCTCAGAACACGGTAACATTTACGATATGAAAAGAGTTAAGTATGCCTATTCTGTTAAAATACTAACGCCCCCTTTACATTGGGCATACAAACATCAACATGCCAAGGAAATTATATATGTATATATATATATATATATATATATATATGTGATGAGGATGGGAGGTTTAGAACACATTGTGACAACCGGTAAAATCGAGGGTAGACGAGACTGAGGAAGACAGAGAGATACAATTTTGGATAACCTGACTTCATGGCACGGTAGAGCGTCAACATCTGAGTTGATAGCAAACACCAACGACAGAGATTTGTGGAGATCCATGATCGCCTACGCCAGCCGGCACGGCACCTTATGATGATATATATATATACTTTGCCATTGTTGCCAGTAGGTCTTTTGGTTGCCATTAATTTCTTCCTCTCTTAACTATGAAATCATTCATTAAAGCTAAGTGCAGTTGAACATTATATTGAAGTCTGTATAGTTATATTAAATAGCATTGTTCATTAAAATATAATCCACACAAAAGCCTTCGATATTACGCTATCGATTTCCTGTCTTATTTGACAATGATCAGCTATAACCGGAAGCCGCCACATCCTCTGCGCAAATCATGCGCAGTCAGTACTATCAGAATTGAAAATGACTCGTGCAGAGAATAACTAAGAACAAGCAAACAAACCGGACGACATGAAACGGATGAACACCATCACCTGAGCAAACATTAGGGATTTGATATGAATAAGTAAGGCGTTTATTGTAAATTAGATTCTACAAGAGATTTCTACACATTTATTCAAGGTTGAATATCAGTAGTTCTTTATTACTTTAGTATTAGTTTATTGAAGAGTTTGTCTGTTCAACACTTTATTACGTTAGTATTAGTTTATTGAAAGTTTGTCTGTTCCAACACTTTATTACTTTAGTATTAGTTTATTGAAGAAGGTCGTCTGTTCCAACAAATTATTACTGTCAAGATCTGTTATATTTAACGTGTCTAGACATGGTATTAAGTGGAAAACAGATAGATAGAGCAGTAGATAGATAAGATATATATATATATATATATATATATATAGATAGATATATAGATGGAGTTAGATAATGATGAATAGATAGATAGAGATAGATATAGATAGATAGATAGATAGATAGATAGATAGATAGATAGATAGATAGATAGATAGATAGATAGATAGATAGATAGGAGATAGCTTAGATAGATAGATATAGATAGATATGAATAGATAGATAGATAGATAGATAGATAGATAGATAGATAGATAGATAGATAGATGAGATAGATAGAATGATGAAATAATAGATAGAGAGTTGATAGATGAATAGATAGAATAGATAGAATAATTAATTTTATTGATATCGTCATCATTAAGTATTGTTTCGCACTGTAGATCGACTGAAATAGACCCCAAGAACACATCTCTAACATTAACTTCTCGTCGTGTCAACAGAGAATATAGCACCATCGTCCAAAAGAAACTATGGAGATGGATTGGACATTGACATGTAGAAGACTAACTCTGTCACGAAAACTGCACTGCGATGGACACCAGAGGGCAAACGAAAACGTGGAAGACCCAAAACGACCTGGAGGATAACAATAGAACAAGAACTGAAAAAAATGAATCACAATTGGAAAACAATATAGAGGAAGGTCAAGAATAGAGAAAAATTGTGTTAATTTGTTGCTGTCCTAAATGCCTGAGCTGCACCGTCTAGAGAGAGACTGAGAGAGAGAGAGAAGACGAATTATGTTACTAACTAAACAAAGAAACAACAAGTCAAGATGTTGAGAATACATACAGTGCACACACGACTAAGATACCATGTATTCAACAGTTTGAAAAACTTCAGATTAATATAACTGGGGCACAGATATTATGACTGATGAAAGAAAACATGTTGAAAAAGTTCCAGCAGAAACAGAGCAGCAAGTTATAATTGAGACAAACACTTGAACAGAAACAAACTACACCATTATCATAGGTGCCAGAGGTGCACAAACATTTGCTAAACTGCCGAGCACCATCATCATCATTTGATGACATTAAAAAATTGAAAGTCATCCAGGGCCAGGCAAATGGAACACTCTTTATGAACAGAAACATCATCTAACAGAAATTTGTAGATATCTTGATATGCCATTAGACTACAGGACAGGTGTTCACAAGATGTATGATCAATAAGCAACATATCAATCAATCATACAACAGAGTGATACTATGAGGAGTCACTATCATCATCCCTGGACAAGCTATTAGAACTCTTGTTGATCAAAGCTCACAGGACAGGTGTTCACAAGATGTATGAACAATAAGCAACATATCAACCAATCATACAACAGAGTGATACTTTATGGAGTCTATCATCATCCCTGGACAAGCTATTAGAACTCTTGTTGATCAAAGCTCACAGGACAGGTGTTCACAAGATGTATGATCAATAAGCAACATATCAACCAATCATACAACAGAGTGATACTTTATGAGGGAGTCACTATCATCATCCCTGGACAAGCTATTAGAACTCTTGTTGATCAAAGCTCACAGGACAGGTGTTCACAAGATGTATGAACAATAAGCAACATATCAACCAATCATACAACAGAGTGATACTTTATGGGGAGTCACTATCATCATCCCTGGACAAGCTATTAGAACTCTTGTTGATCAAAGCTCACAGGACAGGTGTTCACAAGATGTATGAACAATAAGCAACATATCAACCAATCATACAACAGAGTGATACTTTTAGAGGAGTCACTATCATCATCCCTGGACAAGCTATTAGAACTCTTGTTGATCAAAGCCCCACAGGACAGGTGTTCACAAGATGTATGATCAATAAGCAACATATCAACCAATCATACAACAGAGTGATACTTTATGAGGGAGTCACTATCATCATCCCTGGACAAGCTATTAGAACTCTTGTTGATTAAAGCTCACAGGACAGGTGTTCACAAGATGTATGAACAATAAGCAACATATCAACCAATCATACAACAGAGTGATACTTTATGAGGGAGTCACTATCATCATCCCTGGACAAGCTATTAGAACTCTTGTTGATCAAAGCTCACAGGACAGGTGTTCACAAGATGTATGAACAATAAGCAACATATCAACCAATCATACAACAGAGTGATACTTTAGAGGATCACTATCATCATCCCTGGACAAGCTATTAGAACTCTTGTTGATCAAAGCTCACAGGACAGGTGTTCACAAGATGTATGAACAATAAGCAACATATCAACCAATCATACAACAGGTGATACTTTAGAGGAGTCACTTCCATCCCTGGACAAGCTATTAGAACTCTTGTTGATCAAAGCTCACAGGACAGGTGTTCACAAGATGTATGATCAATAAGCAACATATCAACCAATCATACAACAGAGTGATACTTTATGGGGAGTCACTATCATCATCCCTGGACAAGCTATTAGAACTCTTGTTGATTAAAGCTCACAGGACAGGTGTTCACAAGATGTATGAACAATAAGCAACATATCAACCAATCATACAACAGAGTGATACTTTGTGAGAGTCACTATCATCATCCCTGGACAAGCTATTAGAACTCTTGTTGATCAAAGCTCACAGGACAGGTGTTCACAAGATGTATGAACAATAAGCAACATATCATCAATCTACAACAGAGTGATACTTTAGAGAGTCACTATCATCATCCCTGGACAAGCTATTAGAACTCTTGTTGATCAAAGCTCACAGGACAGGTGTTCACAAGATGTATGAACAATAAGCAACATATCAACCAATCATACAACAGAGTGATACTTTATGAGGGAGTCACTATCATCATCCTGGACAAGCTATAGAACTCTTGTTGATCAAAGCTTTTTGTGGAGATTATTCACGCTGAAATCTGAGAATGTTAAAGATGAAGAAGAAGGAGAAGACGAAAAAGCAATAAAAGCAAAATCACAGTTTTGTGTATGTGATAAATGTTACAACATTAAAACACAAACAGTGGAGATCAACTATATTAAACAACACTAAGTTACTAAGAAACTTGCATTAATCTTCTGTCAGGACTTCGCTGGTAGCAGAGATGTATGGTATCGAGTTGTATAGTTTTTTTTAGAATTAACATGCGCTGAAAAATCTTGCGCTATTACGTAGCTATGTCATTTAAGTGAACCGTAACTTACACACTATTTTATGTCTAACACAAACATGGTTCTAGTGAATACAATATACTGGATCTCAAATAATTGGTCGACTGAGTCTATAAAACTAAACTTTCAGATGTCTAGTAACTGTATCTAATCTTCTTCTTTTCTTCTTGAGTTCGTTTTTTGTGACCAATTTGATCATTCTTATTGTGATATATAATTCCCACTTTG
The DNA here is from genome assembly GCA_020796225.1 of Arion vulgaris. Classification (NCBI taxonomy): domain Eukaryota; kingdom Metazoa; phylum Mollusca; class Gastropoda; order Stylommatophora; family Arionidae; genus Arion; species Arion vulgaris. The sequence continues at coordinate 5,691 of JADZMA010001136.1, forward strand.
ACAAGAACGTAACATTAAACCCCGGTTCTTAGGCTCCTACTTTTTGGGATAAATAATTGCACTTTGACAAGAAGAGCTAACTTAAACCCGGTTCTTAGGCTCCCTACTTATTGTGATAAATAATTGCACTTTGACAAGAACAGCTAACGTTAAACCCCGGTTCTTAGGCTCCCTACTTATTGTGATAAATAATTGCACTTGACAAGAAGACTAACGTTAACCCCGGTTCTTAGGCTCCTACTTATTGTGATAAATAATTGCACTTTGACAAGAAGAGCTAACGTTAAACGCCGGTTCTTAGGCTCCCTACTTATTGTGATAAATAATTGCACTTTGACAAGAAGAGCTAACGTTAAACCCCGGTTCTTAGGCTCCCTACTTATTGTGATAAATAATTGCACTTTGACAAGAAACTAACGTTAAACCCCGGTTCTTAGGCTCCTACTTATGTGATAAATAATTGCACTTTGACAAGAAGCTAACGTTAAACCCTTTCTTAGGCTCCTACTTATTGTGCATGGTATATACACAGTAGGGCAAGGTTTCCCGATTTGATCCTACATACCTAATATAAAACAAACATGTATTCTTGTTGGACTTGCAAATAGAGATCTCTACTTGTGCGTGAATTTGTTTATTTTCCCAACAAATACACCCACAAGTAATCCACTGGTAAAAATTAAAATCAGGAGTATATCATACAAAAGATATGTGCGGTAGAGGTATAACAGTCTTTGCTAATAGTCCACATGAAGAATAAAACTTCCCACAAACACAATCCTGGCTAGAAAAAATTCGTTATAAATAACAAAAGCTCAACGCTTTTTTTGCAAGAAATTCATGAAATACCATAGTTTAAAACAGTGGATCAAAATGTCCATGCTGGCGTCTTTTCCCCTTGCGAAATCCTGTTTTGTATATGCAATGTCATTTTTTTTTGGATAAACTCAGTGTTTTTGTAGCTTACACAGAGGTATTTAGCTTTAATGCAAGTGGTTATTCACTAGACCAATGAATTTATCTCAGTATTTCAAAATCGGACCAGTCTTGAAGTTTTACTCTGGATTCTGGGAGGACTATTACATTGACACAGAGCTGATTATGTCCTTGGTCCAATCTTGTGTGTATACATGTGACTGAATGAGTTTAATTTGTCCTGCTCTTGGGGAAGAATGACAAATTTTGTCCTGCTCTGTGGCACAGAATGACAATTATCCTGCTCTGTGGCACAGAATGACAATTGTATCCAATGTGTTCATATTTTGGTAGTTGTCTTGTTCTTTTTCAATGGGTCTGCGTCTATTTCTGATTTTTCACTTCGGCATCCATTCCCAAGACGTTTTTGAGCTGGTTTAAGTTGACGGGCCCAGAATGGTTTTCCTGAAAAAGTGCGGAGGGCTTTTTCATCTGCCAATACAACGGGTTTGGGGATCAAGCGGGACGTTAAAAAGTTTAAGCAGACTAAGATACGAAATATTGTTAAATCTCATCTTTTGAAGTAGGGGGGGAACTTGTTGAGGCACCGTCATTTGATTAAGGACAGCCCGCACCCTATATTTAACATTTTTCTTAAAAAATGAAATTTATTTTTTTTAAATTTTGGGTAATAACCCAATTTGAATAAGAATCTATCTTTATTTTTAAAAAAAAAATGTAGTTTTGTTTTTTAATTCATTTTAACTAGGATTATATTTTTTTTAACAATTATATGGGAAAATATCATAATTTGTTAAAGATGGTAGAAAAGTGTTTATAGTAATAGGGTGGGCGATATTTAATTAGCATCTTTAAAATTTTTGAGTGTGATTTGATGAAATTTAAAAAAATTCGGGAAAAATTAAAAAGGGTTTGGGATAAATAGATTTGAGCCATTTTTAAAATCACAAGATAACCATAGAACTGCGACTGGACTTGCCCCTAAAAAAGTTTGTTGATTGAGAACAAACCCTTTTTTTATTTTTGGCAAATAAAAAAATATTTGTTATCTTGCGCCCGTGAAAAATATTTCATGGGGGTTCTCAAAATTAATAATTTTTCCATAACGTATATGGATTTGGGTGTCCAAGATCCTTTACTTTAGGAGGGTTAAAAAATAATGTAAAGATCCAATTTTTAGAAAAATAAAAATTTTTGGATATGAAATTTTTTTTTAGTTCTTTTCCCTTTGGGAAAACATTATTTTAGTATTTTTGTCACTATAAAACCACATATCTTCCTTTGTTACAAAATTTAGCAAAAAGATAAATGAGAAAACAACTTTTTATCTAAACATGTGAGGGGGGGGGTTTTGTATGTCCTGGGGATTTTAAAAGAAATTAATTTGGTCAATAATTGAAAATATTTTCTTTTTTTGGTTTTTAAAATTTTTTTTTTCCAAAATGTATGTCACTAAATCACGTTTTTTTTTAAAAAGGGTTGTTGTATAAATGTCATATTTTTTTCTTATCATTTTGTTTCCCCCTCCCTTTAAAAAATTAATTGAACAGTTTTTGTTCATAAAAAAATATCTCCTAATTTTTTTTAGTAAAAAATCTATTTGTTTAAAAATTCAAAAAAAACTCTTTTATTATATTTTTAAAAATATTTTTCCAGTTCAAGATAGGGATTTACAAAATCAAAAGTTTTTAAAGGCAACCCTAATAGAAATAAAATCATCCTGTTTTTTGCAAGGTTACTTTTTGGGCTTTTTCCCCCAAAAAAAACCCCCTCTTTTTAATTTTTTTCATGAATATACATGTTTGGATTTTTAAAATTTTTTTTCTGGTTTTTAAATCAAGTTGACATTTGAACTTAAATAAACCTAAAGATCAATATTTCTTTTAGGTCCCGTCTGCCCCAATCGCCCCGGGAACAGTGTGATTGCGACCCCCGCAAATTTTGGGTAAAGATGGGGAGATAGTTTCTGGTATTGTAATGAAGATCCTAACAGTCACCTTTTCCGGGTTTCATACAGTTAGAGTTTTCCCTTGTATTTTGATTAACTTTTTTTTTGGTATTCCATTATTTCCTTTCCCGTTATTCTTAAACTTTTACCAACCCGGATCCCCAAAAAGTCAGAGTACTTTATTTTCATGAAAAAAACGAGAGATAATACGTTTTATACCGTACTTTCATTTTTGGAATATTACTTTCCTCCTGTCTTGAAATTTACTTACCCTGTCTTGAATATTCTTTCACCCCTGTTTTGAATTTATTTTTCCTCCCTGTTTGGGAATATTACTTTCCCCTGTCTTGGAAATTATTTTCACTCCTGTCTTAAAATTTTTTACCCTGTCTTGAATATTATTTTACCCTGCTGGATGTATATTTGTAGACTTTCCTTTCCAAAAAGGGTTTGGTCTAAGACAAATTTTAGAACGATGTCAACGTTTATAACCTGAGATTTGTTTGAGGTTTTTATAAGATAGTTTTAAACATGGGAATACTAAAACTGATGGTTGGGTCGGGGGATCCATAAAAAGACTGATCAAAAAGGGGTAGATCCCCCAAAATATACGAAGAATGGATCGTTCCCATGCTCTACCCTGTAAAAAAAATTTGGGCAAAACCCCGGGGGGGGGGGGCCAAGTCCATGGGCGCAATCGCACAACGTGAAAAGGTTCTTGTTCGGGGATCAATTATACATCGAAGAATGATGAAATTGGGGAAGAAGAACGGGGAAAGAAAAATATAAAGCGACACAAACTGCTTTAAAAAGAAAAAGAATAGCTAATATTTCAAATTAAACTTTCTTCCAAAACTTACGTTCTTTTTTTGTACAATGAACAAACGTTTGAGAAACCGGGGATGAGAAAAAATAAACAAAACTCAGAAAATTTCATTTTAAAAGATGAACCTTTGAATGACATTCAATGATTGAACCGTCACTTACACTTCTGTGAATAGCTTTGTGTGCTCCGACTTTTTTAAAGGAAACCCGGGAATCAACCCAGTACCGAGCGCCCATTAATTTGGAAGATTGGGCGTTTCTATGAAGTTATATAAATTTGTTTAAAATTTCATCATCGGTCCCTCCCCACATCGAAGGTTGGCTGCAATGAATTCGCATCCCTGTCTTTTTCCCCGGGGTTTGCCACTGCCAGACCCCTTGTCCATTTTTAAATTTTCCTCCATTTATCCCCGGCCCCCTCTCCTTTCCCCCTCAATTTTCCCCAGTAAATTTTTTTATCATGGTGTCATGTCTTTTTTTAAAATATTTTTACTTGTTAATTTTTTTTCTTAAAAATTTTTTTTCCATCCTATTTTTCCCCTAAAACTTGTTTTATAAAATTTTATATTTTTTATTTAAAATAATAATGCCCAGACAAATCTTGCAAAATATTTTATCGATTTGAAATTAAAAATTTTTTTGTGCTCAGTTTGAAATGACATACTTTTTACATCCGTCTCGATAGCCCACATGATCTTCCCACATTGAAAATTCTTGGGAAAAATTTTCAAGTCCTGGAAACGAACCCAAAAAAATTTTGAGCGGAGGTCAATTCCCCATGTCCGAGATCATCTAAAGTTTTCACTGACCTGATATAGATCAAATAATGGATGTGCAGATCTATTAAATAATTTTTTCAAAAAACCCTAAAAGAAAAAATACATCAAAAGGGAGAGAAATAGTTGAAAAAAAAATTTTACAAAATAAAATACTTTATCACCCCAACCCCATCAAAAATGAAGGACACTGATAACAAATGAAAATTAACTGAAAAATGGCAAAAATCATAACATAAATAAGTTTGAAAAAAATAATTAATCAAATCTGGTACATTCTTTGAATTTGAATTTTGATTAAAAAAAAAAAGTGTAGATAATTTTAAATTATTCATCTTGAGCGAAATCTGATGAAAATGGAAATAGTAAATCTTCTTGTAAACGGTCTGAAACCGTTAAAACGGCTCATCTCGTGATAACCCTGATGTATGTGATTTAGAAAACAAATGAATCACGTCGCAGACTTGATTTGCGTTTTCACAGTCTTTTTTAGCAATTCATACTGGGGGAAAACAAAATGACGAGTCAATGGTTGGGCATTACCCACCCTCAAAACTGGAAGATTTATATTTTAATTTTGGGAGATATTAAGCGGTTTAAAGGTTTTCACATTTGTAACGGTCGGAACCAAGTTTTTTACTTGCATCTTTTTACATGAACTTTGTTAAAGGTTTTTCATCTTTTTAACAGCTGGAACCGTCTTTTATGTTGATCTTTTTTCAGAATTTTGTTAAAGGTTTTTCATCATTCTAACAGTCGGGAAACCAAGTTTTTTATGCTTGATGTTTTACATGAACTTTTTTAAAAGGGTTTTTCATTTTCCCCAAAATCTGGAACCAAAGTTTTTTTTGGTTGCATGTTTTATGAACTTTGTTGAGGTTTTTCATATTCTAACGGTCGGGAACCAAGTTTTTTTATGCCATCGTTTAAGAACTTTTTAAATTTTTTTTATTATTCTAAAACTGAACCAGCAAGTCTTTTTTATTGCACTTTTAAGTAAGTTTTGTTGAGGGTTTTTCTCATTCTAACGGTCGGGAACCAAAAGTCTTTATTTGCACGTTTTGAAGCTTTGTGATTTTCATCATTCTAAGGTCGGGAACCAAGTCTTTTATTTTTAAAAGTTTAATAAGCTTTGGAGGGTTTTTACATTCTAAGTCTGAACCCAATTTTTTGGACGATTTTCTGTCCCTAATTTTAATCCCCCAATAATAAAAAATATAAAACCCCAATTTTATTTCAATTTTTTATGCATATATTTCCCCTATATACACCTTTAATTAAAACATATTCAACAAATAATATAAACAAATAAGTCCCAACATTTCCTCACTTAAAATGATATATCCCCAAATAAAAATGCAAACTATAACCATTATTTTGCTTACTATTCAAGTCCACATTTTTGAATTTAATACAAGTTCACACATAATTGATTTAAAGGGTTGGTTTTTGAATCCTTGTTATTTTAAAATTTTTTTTTTGGGAACATTGTTCGTTAGTGTTCCAGGGGTTGTTCTTGACTTCAAAGATATATTTTTTTAAAGGTCATTTTCTGTCTCTTGATGAAATTTTGCTTTTATACTTTAAAGACATATCAAAACAGGTCTGAAACTTTTTTTTCACAAAGGGAATTTAAAATAAAATTTTAAAACGGGAAAGGTTTTTTATGCTGTTGTTTTTATAAGATGCTCTTTTCTTATCAGATTTGTCTATAGGTCTGACGTGGCATTGCTTGTGGACATTTATGAATCTGTGTCCACCTAAAATGTCTAGTTATCCCAAATATCCAAGCCCGGTTGGTCGTCTTTTTTAACTCGCACCTGGGCCATTTTTTCTCCTTTTTTGGGAGTTTTAAGACTTTATGTTCGGAAAATCTCTATCCGAGTTCTAAAAGTCTTCCAAGTCTTTCGCGTTTTTCGTTGTTTCTTCTCATGTGCCCTTTCGGCTGTCAGTTACCCAAACCCTTTTCAACCACCCCAGTCTTTAAAGCAGCACACCACCGTCTCCCCTTTGGGGTCGGGTTTTCCCTTCGATTCTCTTCTTTCTTCTTTTTTTTCCCTTCTTTTATAGGGGACAAAAACCCCCTTTTTGTCTTCCCCCAAAATATTCCATTTCGTTTCATTATTACAATGATTACACTTACCGGTGCTATCTTCCAGAAATCGTCCAAAAACTGTCCGGCATCCCCTTAAAAATTTAACTCAGTCTTTAACAAATGATCATCCATTTTATTTTTCGGAAATTCTTTAGTATTTCCATAAGGGTTTCTCTGCCTAATTTTTTTTGAAACCAGCCGTTGTTTTTTAAACCTTGTGGGGTCGCCCTTTAATTTTTTTGAATTTTTTGCTTGTTTATCGGGGCCTATTAATGTGTAATTTTTGCCCTTCCCCCACAAAACCTATTACAAAATTTTCCCCCTTATTCTTTAAAGATTGACCTAAGATAAAACTTCCCTTCTAACCTCTATAAGATATCAGGTCCCCTGTCCCTAAACATTTTTTTCCCAACCCCCAAAAAATGGAGCCCCACTTGAAGTCAAAAAATACATCCAAATGCCAAAAAAATCCCATATAAGCACAACATAAACTAAAATTTTTCAAAATCCAAAAAAATCCAAATAGTTTATCTGAACTTAATTTTACATTTTAAACCATGTTTATAAAACTAAATTTATTTTTCCCAACCCCATGACATGAGTATGCAACTGATCTACTGGGGCAATTCCCCCAGTTGAATTCCCCCTTTGGAAAGAAGATTTCATCCATTTCTCCCCCTGACATGGATTACTGATTACTGGGGTTTTTCTCCTTAGAACTTTCCCTTCTCTGTAAAAAAATTTTCCATTTTTCCCCCTGACATGGATGTAACTGATCTATGGCAACTCCCCGTGGGAACCCTTCCTTCTTTGGGGAAAAAAGTCATCCATTTTCCCCCTGCATAGTATTCAACTGGTCTACTGGGCCCTCCCTGTGAACCGTTACCCTTTCTTGGAAAGAAGTTTCATCCTTTTTTCCCCCGGCATGAAAATTCATTAATCCAAAAATCCTTTAAGACAAAGGGAAATAATATGAAACCCCAAATCAAAATTCGCACAACAAATTGAAAAATATGAATCATATTTCAAATCATTATAGTCCCCCTATCGTCCTTCATAATGGTGGGGTCAAGCACAAGATCCTTCAAATTTATGCCTACACCTCATGTGACTCCCCTTCCTTTGTTACCAAAGCCCAAAAATTTTACTGTCGTCACCCACACGATGATCTTCCTACCATCCAGTTCGAAGAAACCGTTCTCAAATTGGGTCATGAAAAAAATCAAAATTCCCAAAAAAAACTTTGGAATGGTTTTCCTTTACCCACCCAAAATTCGAGTCCCACCCCCTCAAAACATCAGTACTTAAATCCATCTTTTATTCCCTTTCCGTTACCGTCACGCATCTCAGTGATTACCTAACCCCCATATCGTCCCTTAAATCTTATAAAAGACCTTTCCCCAAATGAAATTATCTTTGATTTTCCCCTTTTTTTCATTTCCTCTCTACATTAAGGGAATTACTTACATTTTTTAAACAGACATTCAATATTGTCTTAAAAAACAATAAAAGAAAAATTTCAGCATTCAGAAATGTTGAAATTTTAGGGGACTCCTACTAACCATGACCCCGTGATTTCCTTTTGTGGCGGGCCTCCTGACCACCCCTGTTTTTCCTCCCAAACCTTTTTGAAAAAAAATTCCACCTTACATTTAAATCACATAAAAGGGATTTAAAAGTTAACCTGAAAACCAAACCCCGGGCCATGTTATTTTCATAAACCAGCAAAGCACCATATGGTGTAAACCTTTTCTGAATCAAAACCATTAAAAACAACCAAAAAAGCAATATCAAAAAAAACCCATCCCTAAAAAACAACAAAAATTATTCCCTTTCTAAAGGGGAAATTTTAGAACTTTTTTTTTTTCTGTTCATGAGATTAAATTTTTTCTCCCCAATGTCAAAACTGAAAAATTTAACCTGAAGATTTCAATGCTGAATATCTTTTTACCAATCATTCCTCCAAAATTTTTGACCCCTTCCTTTTACAAAGAATAACAATTTCCCTTTTTCTCAACTGGCAAGAAAATAATGAAACCACATAAAAGCTAAAAATCATTTTTTTTTAAAACTATGACCTTTAAACGGGTTTAAACATTTTCCCGTTGAAAAAAATGTTTTTTTTGACCACCTTTTTCCCTCTCTTTCTTCTCCTTCTCTTTGGTTTTAATTTTTTGATGGAAAATATCTACCCACTAGACATATGTCAAAGGTCACCATTGCCTCCTTTTTGAAACACTTTAAGCTTTTGACCCATCTCGTAGAAAACATGTCTTACCATCTTTTGTCCCCCCCAGTTCCCCATTTCCGTTTCTTTTCTTTTCATTTTCTTTCCTTTTTAGCGAAAGGCTCCCCCCCTTTTATTTCTGTTGAATATTTTTGCGCACTTCCCACCACTTTCATTTCCCCTTTTGCTTTTTCCTCCCTTTGTCTTTTGTTTTTTAACCCCCATATTTTTCTTTTTTATGTTGATGACTTGAATTTTGATGCCCTCACGTGGGTTTTATAAATCCGATAGCAAAACCTTTTTTTAAAAAAGGATGGATGGCCCGGGGAAGTTTATATCAACTATGATCCTTTTGTTTCCCTCATCTTACTTTTTGGGTTCCCACTTTTTTGTTCCCATTTTCCCAAAATTCTTCCTGGTTTCTCTTCTACTCGCCATACCACAGCGTAAACCTTTATTAATCTTATCATGTTTTCGCCCCTTTCCTTGTCTTAAACCCCTTTTATCTCTTTTCCCTTTAAACTTTTCTTTCTAGTTAATTTTCGCTTCCGAAACACTTTTATCCCCCATTTGCTCGTCAACGGTCATCTTAACTTTTTTAACCTTTCTTCATCTCGGTTTTTTTTCCCCTTCCATCTCTGGGTTATATTTCTCTCTTGTTTGATCTTCCCCCAAAACAAATCCCCCTCTCTTTCCTTTTTCAAACCCCTTTTGTAAAACCTTTATTTTCATTCTATCAATCCCCGACCAATTTTTAACTCAACAAAGCACCTGTTTTCCGGGTTTGTCTAACTGTTTCAAATTTTAACACTACCCAAGATTGTTATCTTAAAATATTCTCAGTTTTCTATAAGTTGAAATTCGCCTTAAGTTTCGTTTGTTATCTCAATGTCTTGGCATTTTTGGTTTCAACCTTTAAACAGTTTCCAAAATTTTTGTTCTTAAAGACCATCTTCTTTATATTCCACCCCAGATCATCAAATGTTTCAAGCTGTCCTTTTTTTCCAAACCCTGTCTCCCAGATGTACATTCTATGCAACGGGCCCCAAACCCAACATAACATATCCCCCAAAAAGTTTTCAATCTGCTACCCCCCCTAACATAAGTCGACCTTGCTTCGTCATGATATCAATTTTAAAAAATCAAAAATATAATGTAAATACTTACCAACACAACTGAAATTAGAAATTTTATCCTGTGCAATTTTAAGAATTAAAATTAATAAAAGTTAATTTTAAAAATTCCTTAAAAGAATTTACATTGTGAAACAAAATTAACCCAACTGAATTTAGTCAATGTAAAACCAAAAAAAGACTTTTCTGTGGCCCATCCTATCAACAAGATTTATTACAAAAGCCTTTCCCGGTCGTAAAAAGCCCCCTTTTTCATTTGTTCGGGTGACTGACCCTGTCTTGACTTGGTAAAAAAAAACCCCTAATTTTTAAATTCCTGAAATTTTTTTCTTTTTTTTCTCTATCCTAATTTACTGTCTAATCGTATAGTGTTCTTTTTTTTTTAATCCAGGGGCTATCTGGTCAACGGCCATTTTGGCATTCTGTCTCAATACAAACCCCCGATATCCTTCTTTTAAAATATGAAACCAATTTTGATTTTAACTTTAATATATTATTTACCATATAACACCTTTAATCAAACACTATATCATATTCATAAAATATATATAAATAAAAATAGTCCCAAAATGATTACCTCACCCGAAAGATATTCACCTTTCAATATAAAATGCTAAACTATAACCACTTTAATTTTTAACAAAATTTCCTATTCAAGTCCCCACTTTTTGAATCCAAACAAGTTCATCCATTGTATTGTCAGGTTATCTGAAGTCCCAAATCCTCTGTCTATTTTAAAATGTTAAAGTTTTTTGTGGAACAGTGTTCGTTTAGTGTTCCATGGGGCTTTATTATTCAAGATATATATTTTTCAAAGTGCTTTTTCTGTCTCTTTTGGTTTGCTTTTTTTTAAATTTAAATCATATTTAAAAAAGGTCGAAACTTGGTCCCTTTTTTACAAATGGGAATTTAGAAGATATATATTTCAGTTAACAGGAAGGCTTTCTAGTCTGTCTGTCTCATAAAAGCTCTTTTTATTCTCATCAGAGTTAAAGGTCTGACGTGGGTACTTGCTTTTTGGACATTTTGGGGTCTGGTCCCCCACTACACATGTCTAGCCCCATATCCGAAGTCGTTTGGGCGTCTCTTTAACTCGACACTGGGCCATTTTCTGCCCTTTTTGGGGGTTTTTAAACTCTCTCCCTGTTCGGCAAATCTTCCGGGAAACTAAAATCTTTCTGCGTCCCCTTTTTTAAGTTTTCGAATTTTTTTTTCCCTTTTGGCCTATCGGCTGTCGGAGGTCAGCCCTACCACATATTTAATCAATTTCGTCTCTTCAACCGGGACACGGGCCATTCGTCTGCCCTTTTCGAGCTCGCGTTTTTCTAGTTCGAGTCTCTTCTTTCTTTCTTTTTTTTCCTGTCTATTTATATGGGGCTAAAAACCCACCTTTTTTCTTTTAAAATATCTCCCTTTGTTTTATTATCATACAAGATTACAAACTACGGGTCTATCTTCCCGAAAAAGTCCCTAAATCGTCCGATCCCCTTTTAAAAATTCCAACCCCTCTTTTAAAAAAAAGGCTCCACTTTTTTTCAAATTATTTTAAAATTTTCCCTAATGGCTTTCTGCCTAATTTATTTTGGGGGAAAAAGCGTTATTTTTTAAACATTTTTGGGGGGCCCCCTTAATTAAACTTTTGAACTTTTTTTCTTTTTATCTTGGGGTATTGGAATTTAACATTTTGTCCTTCCCCCCAAACTATTAAATTGATCGTTTTAAAGGCTTGTTTAACTTTTTTAAACATTATTTTATATTTTACATTTGAAAAAAGTGTTCGAAACAGATATCTTATATTGATAAGATACCCTTGGGACATATGACCCAATGGATTAGAAAACGGGCCCCATGGGAAGATGGGGTTAATTTGGAAGGGGGAAAATTTACTTGGGATCCTATCATCAAGGGGTATATTTTAGGACGTTTTTTTCTTTAAACTTAGCCAGTCATCCCTTCGTCGATGGGTTTTTATTTTTTTATCGTGTCCCTCTTCTTTTTTGGGCTCCTCCTTTTCAAAGGGGCCTGGCCCAAAAATTTTTCTCTCCCGGCCATCGGACCTTAATTGGAAAAAATTTTAATTTTTTTTGTTTTTGTTTTTCAGCCAACTCTTTAACATTTAAATGTGAGAACATAAAAGAAAACCATAACCTAAATAGTTTTGCGGCGACTGCACTAGCCATGCCGTCATAAATTCCACATGCAATGTCCTCTCTGTCCTACTATCTGTTGTCTATTGTCTATTCCCAGGTGGAAGATGGATTTCGCTGTCCACTCTTGCTGTTAGCGTAGGGATGGCGCTTTAATATGCGTTCTAGGCCAGATGAGTCACCTTTGTTGTGTTATAACCGTGTTTATGTAGTGTGGTCTTGATATTGTCTATCCATCTTTTCTTGGTTTTCCCTTAGCTATAGTATTTATTGTATGCTGTTATTGGGGATGGTTGTATCCATTCTCATTAAATGTCCCAACCACTGAATTTGTTGTCTTCGATGTATCGATGCATGAAGTTATGCCCACTCTGCTTCTGATGTCCTCATTTCGTAGTCTATCTTTCCTGGTGACTCCATTGCCTTAATCAAGCATTTCATTTCACACGTGGTGAGCTTTCTGTGGTGTGTTGCTGTAAGAGACCAAATTTGGCACTGGTAACAAAGTGTTGGTAGGAAAATACTTTTATCATCTGTCTTTTCACTTCCATCTTGATCTTTGGATGTTGTAGTAATGGTGCCAGCTGGTAGGTCACAGCATTTGCTTTTTGACACCTTGTCTCTATTTCTCTATCGAGTTTTCCATCCTCTGTGAAAATTATGCCTAAATATTTGAATTTAGAAACCTGCTTTACTCTGGTGTTGTCTATTTGTATGTTTGCTGGCTTGGTGTTCTGCTGATTTGCACTCTGTCCTACACCGCTCAAAAAGCGATATTACAGGTGGTAACAAGAGTTAAAATTGTTTTTAAAATATATAGATACCTTCTCAAACGGGGTCTCATGCGCAGTCTCAGTGACTAAGTCGACCATGGTCAGTGAGCTGGCATTGATCAAGACCCTACCCCATCTGCACACAGACGAGCAGAATCCCATAGTGATTGTCTCTCCCGGTCGATAGGAGAAGCTGAATACATGAAAACGAATCGTAAGAATTAACAAAGACGAGTCGTCAGAAGGCACATATTCAAGTTCCCTTGAACAATGGTCACACCATATCTGTCAGCTCTCGGCAAGAATTGTTCTGAAAAGACGCATAGTGTCGTGGCGACACAAGGGAAGATTGCAATTAACTGTATCGGAGGCCAAGCGCAGATAAATTTATTGGGTAAAGGGTTTGGGCGAGAGCAAAACCTAGGCTGTGCCCAGGTTCCTAGCAAAACTGCATTCACTGGATCAACCGGGCACGGTACTGTTGCACGAGTGGTAAAAAATTGCATCTTAGTGCCGGGAAAAAAACAAACATTCCCGGAAGAATTGTGGTGGGTGATGATGGCGAGCGCAAAATTCAAGTTGCGTTGCTAGCGCTCAATGGACCGACCATCTGGATGATTTGTCCGCAGCCCCAGTCCAGTGTTTCCCGGGGTCAAGGAAAATGCAGAGTAGATATTGCAAATTGTCAAGTGCCGACACGCGACTCGTAACGGCTGAGAATGTTCCTATTCCGGAATAAACTCACCGTGGCTAGAAAAGTAAGGGCGGTAATGTAAAGGTTTGACTGGTACAAACCCAAACATCGGCGAAGGGCGATTCTTTTCGGACGCCGATCGTCCTACACGTGTGGGATGACGTCCAAACACCATGGCCCAGATCATATAAAGGCCAATGAAACAGCCGAAAATGGATCATTAGTGTAACAAGCCCATGTTTCCTTAATGGCTGAAAATGTTTTTAATCCGGTAGGAGCTCACATAGTCAGAAAGGGCGCATAGTGTAGACATACTTTTAGTTTAGGCGAAGTTCATAAAGCCCAAATATACGGCGAAAAATGATCGCTAAAGAACAATGTATACACGAAGCATCCGTAAAGTGATCGTTCCAATAACTAGCCCTAGAAGGGTTGAGAAGGCTCCTAAACCGGGGCGATCTCACCCAGTCAGAAAGTTTGCAAAGTAGTAAATGCTTTTTGGTGTAGATCCAAGCCCAAAGATCATTAAAGAGTGTTTATCATACGCTGCGTACAGAACGACCTCACTACAGGCAGAAAATGACAGGACATCCGATAGAGAAGATGCTCTTCACTAATTGTCACTAATTGGCCTTAAAAGTTCCGATGGTACGAGGACTGATGGCAAGTGGTTCGGACTACAGGTTTCCTGTAACGATCACACTTGAAGGATCAAGTACCTCTGAAAACGGTGAAGACCCGTCTGTATGGCGAGAGACACAAGGCAAATGGTAAGCAGGCCTGACGCAAAAACCAACGCCTGAATTGACGGGGCGATCGAAGAAGAAAAACAATGAAAAGCAGCCGATTCTGTCCATTACTTTCTTTGATTATATTCAGGTAAGTTGCTCTATAGTTCAAGAATGATCGGGAATAAAACTAAGATAACGATATTTAACTCAAATGTCAAGGCTGTCCTTCTATATGGAGCGGAGACATGGAGAACAACTAAGGGAACACCAAAAAGTTGCAGACATTCATCAATAGATGCCTTTTCAGGATACTCCATCTACGATGGTATGACAGGACCACAACTAGAGAACTGTGGGATAGAGCGGACAACGGAAGTGGAACAAGAGATAAGAGCAGAAGGTGGCAATGAATGGGACACACACTAAGGAAACCAACCTGCAGCATCACGAGACAGACTTTCTGATGGAACACCAAGGGTAATAGAGGTAAGGGAAGACACACGAACATCTGGAGACGGAGATGGAGATGAAAACACGGAAAGAGTGGAGATATGGAAAAGATTACCTTGGATAGGCGGGCTTGGAAAGTCTTGGTTGTGGACATATGCTTCCCTAGCGGCGAAGGGTGAAGAAGTAGAAGTAGTAGTTGTTTTCTAACATTATACCAACAAGAATATGATGCGCATTATATACATAAAATGAATACGAAAGCAGCACATATGAAAGTATGGGTCAATCATCTTACAGCAAAACCTCAAATTCCTTCACCCCTCCTTATCAACAGGAACTAAAAACATTTTGCAGTATAATTGAGTAGATGTGGTACCATAAGGTTGAGAATTATGTTTCTAAAATCTTATCACTAATCCTACAAATCTGTACATATTGTGTCCCATTGATAAATATTCTCTCAGGGTTGGTGTAGGACATACAACACAAATTTTCAAAACAACTTTGCTACAGAAATGTCAGTGAAAAAGCGGCAATATTAGGAAAAACTGCAACGGTAGGAAAAATGTCACTACTATGTTCTGGTAATAACATCAAACAGAAAAACTATTTCAAATGTTAGTGATAAGATGCAGTCTTCGAGGCTACGAGGACCCATGGTAAGTGCTTCGGACTACAGGTCTCCTGAAAATATCACACATGAGGATCTCGATCTCTCTCTCGCGTTCGTTTTTTCGCCATGTTTATCATTCTAATTGTGATATATACACAGCCTTTGCCAAGAACGCAATTTTACGTCACAACGTTCAGTACCATTTGGAGCTCTAGTGCCTATCCTTCAGTGAAGTGTCCGATTTCAACCAGCGTTTACTGTGTTCGATCTCCGTTAGCCTTTTGCTGTCCCCAACCAACCTACAAGGCAGCAGGTTGCTATTTTCGTTTAGAGTAGCGACCCTAGACGACCGCCCTTCCGGGTTGATGAGCGTCATCTGCCCAGCTAACCCGTCTTTTATGGACAACTTGGTTTGCCTTCCGTCCAGTTTTGTGTACGGTTTGCTCCGCTACCCTTTGATTGTCCCCAATCACACCACAAGGCAGCAGTAGACATGAGAATCTAAACTTCAAGTACCTCTGAAGTCGACAAAGACTCGCCTGCATGGCGAGGGACACTAATCAAATGGTAAAGTAGGCTTTCCCGCAAAAATCAGTCAGAGGAGCCATACCAGTCGCCATGGCTAACGCCCAAATTCACAGCGAACGAACGCAGAAGAGGATAGTTTGTTTGTTACATTCGAAACGACAGAGAAGAAATATGAGTAAGATAGAGAGAGCAGTAGATGTTACACATGTTTTGGTCAAATACGATAGCAAATGATGAGCTTTTAAAACGATTAAACTGTATTACTGAAGACATACTTACAATACAAAGATGGAGGTGAATTGGGCATGTTTACCAGTAGAGACATTCGCTAAACGGGCATTTCAATACAAAGCGCATGGAAGAAAAAGGGCTGGAGCTTCAAAGAAAACATGGAGAAGAAGAACAGTGGAGAGAGAGAGAGTTGAAATGATATTGAATGACGTGGGAAACATACACAGTAATAGAAAGACGGTAGAACGACAACAATGAAATCTTTTGTGAAACTGTATGTTTCAAACTGGATACCAGGAATATATATTTAGATAGAGAGATAGACATATATATATATATATATAGATAGATAGATAGATAAATATCAATAGATACTCGTAGATATATAGATTGATGGATAGATAGATAAATAGAAAGATAGGCATGGATAGATAGATAGATAGATAGATAGATAAATATCAATAGATACTCGTAGATATATAGATTGATGTAGATAGATAATAGAAGATAGGCATGGATAGATAGATAGATAGATAGATAGATAGATAAATATCAATAGATACTCGTAGATATATAGATTGATGGATAGATAGATAAATAGAAAGATAGGCATGGATAGATAGATAGATAGATAGATAGATAGATAAATATCAATAGATACTCGTAGATATATAGATTGATGGATAGATAGATAAATAGAAAGATAGGCATGGATAGATAGATAGATAGATAGATAGATAGATAGATAGATAGATAGATAAATATCAATAGATACTCGTAGATATATAGATTGATGGATAGATAGATAAATAGAAAGATAGGCATGGATAGATAGATAGATAGATAGATAGATAGATAGATAAATATCAATAGATACTCGTAGATATATAGATTGATGGATAGATAGATAAATAGAAAGATAGGCATGGATAGATAGATAGATAGATAGATAGATAAATATCAATAGATACTCGTAGATATATAGATTGATGGATAGATAGATAAATAGAAAGATAGGTAGGGATAGATAGATAGATAGATAGACAAAAGACGTATAGATAGAAATACATATATATATATATATACATATATAGAAGAGAGAGAGAGTAGAAGGAATATTTTATCAACATCCAAAAGAACAAAAATATATCTTAGTATTTACTCGCTTGAAACTACTGAAGTAATTAACCTGAAATAACAGACACAGTAAGACATCAGAACGACATAAATGACACTTATAATTTTTATATATGTAACAAAAGACAGTCAGAAAATAAAGTATTTGCCGGATGAGCATTTCCATAATAAGCTCACATTTACAATCCAGTACAATCAAGCTCATCTGAGACTCCCATCAGTCCAGGTCACATTATTTGGCCCAGGTTGTCAACGAAACTAGGATAATCATACGGTCGATGGAAGTAAGGTATTCAGAGCTGAACATATTATATTCACAAATCAGATTACATTCTCTGTAAAGTCTGTAGAAAATATTTCGTTTACTAAATGAATTGCGTTAGAGTTTGGTTTACTACAATGAAACTAATTAGGTTTCTCTTGTTCGGTTGACGGATGTTAGGAATACAAGAAATTGTTTAGAATAAGACAAATCTACTGTTTGTGTAGATGTATTTGGAAGTCTTGTCAGCTTGTTTTTATTTTGTTTATTATTTTACCTTCAAGACATTTGCAATTCTGTTGTTGTGCTTTCTGGATAAATATTTATAATAATTGTTCCCCGTGCATGTTGACATATATATTGATTTGTATTGATTTGCGAACAAAGTAATTCATTTGTGGCTGCAGGAATATTTGTACCTGGTTTGGCTAGCCCCAATGTATTTATGGTTGATTCAATGTGTGATGCCAGTGTATAAATTATTATATTGGTAGACAGTGGCGGCTCGTGGTCATTTTTCTTGGTGGGGCCAGACACAAATTTTCGGAAAAATTATGTGTTTGTTTTAGTAGTATTTACTATTATTTGTCTATTCCGGGAAGTTATTCTCCTTTCGGTTTTTGGGGCGGCCCCACTGGCCTAATGACGATCTGCCCCTGTTGGTATATATGTTATTATTGTTAAAACCTATGTCAAGTAATGCAGATATCCCATTGGAATCTAAAATGATAAAAATAACAGAGCAGTTCATCTAGTTAGGTAGCAATTTTGATTGCACAGGAAATTTTTTAACACAAATTATGATACGAATTATCAACGCAACATCAGCTTTTAAAAGTCTAAATAAAATATGGAACTACAAGTTATATAGTATTAAAACTAAATTTTAAATTCAAATGTTTTATCAATCCTAACATATGCTAGCGAGAGTTGGAAAATGACTAAATATATAGAAAGCAAGTTGAATGCATTTGAAAATAGATGTCTGCGAAAATAATGAAGATACAAGTAAAATGGGACGAATTCAGGAAAAATGATGAAATCAGAGTAATGTCTGGTCAACCACTAGTAATAACTGTTATAAGAAAGAGAAGATGGAGATATGTTGGGCATACCTTGAGAAGAAATGATCAAAGAGTATCAAAGCAGGCATTGAAGTGGGATCAAAGGGTTCAAGAAAGAGAGGACGAGCTAAGAAAACCCTGAAACGAATTTTGCTGAGAGAGTCAAAAAATATCGATCTTAGTTTAATGTGTGAAATTGAGCGAGTTGTCTAGGATAGAGCGGTAGGGAGAAATTACTTGCAGGCCCTATGACGGTACGAGACGAATTGTTAATTCCAGAAAACACCTTTCTAAACTCAGTTGCACAGTGAGCATCTCGTTCCTATGAAATAAGAAAATAGCCCCTACATCTTTAACATTCCCTGGACCGTTCTAGCTTCACATGACATTTCTTTCATTAACTGAGTTTACCATTTGACGTCTTTGTACGTATGTGGCTTAGAGCTAGTGAGTTCGATCACAACCCAAATGTACCTGGTTCAAACTCAAGATACTTTAAAAAAAAA
>JADZMA010001137.1:0-24761 GCA_020796225.1 Arion vulgaris
GATCACACAAATTAATCATCATTTTGAAATACAAATAAATAGATCCAACATAATAAAGTATTCTTTGGTAAAAATAATTTTGTAGTGACCTATGCCTATAACGTCAGTTGTACACACAAAACCAATGTCGCCTTACCATCTTTTTCCCATTCAGAATCAGTTGTCTCAATAGATAAGCGACCGCTCTTATTAAATATTAGTTGATAATGGTCTCCCTTTTTAGATTCGCTTCCGGTATCAACAAAATATCCTACATAAAATTATAATAACGTCTAATGCATTTTTATAAACACATTAACACTATTTCCGTCAGATTACCAATAGACGGTATCTCAAAACGATGTTGCTACGACGATGGATACAAAGCTAAGACCGGCGACGCAAAAGATTGACCTCGGAGAGATAACATGTATTACCATCAAGCAAAAAGAATGAGTGGTTTGGCCACTTTGCAAATACATCCAAACTCCACGATACGTCTTCTACAACAGAACGTATCAGGAAAAGAAGGTAAAGAAGACCACGGAAAAGATAGTTTAGATAGCGTAGCAGGGTCTGTCAAAGGCTGAAATAACAACACCTGAGCCACTAGAACGGCGCAAGACAAAAACAAAGCCGACACTGGGGCAACAACCACCGAAGCCAGCAGTGTGACGACAAAAGAGAATAACATGGGCGACGAACGACACTTTGCAAACGCACGCAAAGCCGTATAGAAATCTTTTCTTATCCTGACGCTGAAGGCAAAACAGGATTGGAGAAAGAAAGTTATGTCTAGAGCGATGCGCTGTAAGCGAATCAATAAGTTTAAGGTGGGTCACGTGCGATGAGCTGAATGACCGCGAGTACACGTAATCGTTCTCTGCCTCACAACGGACTTCGTGGCGGATCCTTCATGGTGTCAACAACACTTCACAGCCAGTATTCTAATACTACACAGAGATCGGGACACGGCCTACCGAGTGGGCGGTGGCAAATCAGGAAAAGATCGGACTCCCGAAAGAATATGTTGAAGTGCGGGCGACAAGTCAAATTTGGACAGGCAATTCTTATTAGAAGACCAACGTGCGGGCATCTGAAGTAGACATGTCGAAAGGAACTGCCCGAGCAATGTTATTATAGTGCAGACACCTGTCTTTCGTCATGATCAGCGATACTTCAATGACGAAAAGTGGATACACTGCGGTAGCAAGTTTATTTGACAGAACGAGAGAACATCATTTTTGTATTGACGTTCACGCCAGAGTAGGCATTGGAAATGGCCCTACCAACAAATGGGTGAGAAGTTGGAAGGCCTTTGCTGAAGGTGACATCAGATCTGGTCTGTGCGCCGTGATCGTGAAAGCAACCAGACTAGCCCGGTCGACCAGAGGACTCTGACGGTGTCATGAACTTGGCGTGTGTCTCCCACTCTGTTGCCATGTGTAAATGAAGTATTCTGGGATCTTACAGCCGAAACGCAGAACTCGAACAGAATGGCGCCGCACAGCCTTTCGGTACCGACACATCTGGGTGTAACACTATCAATGAATTAGGCGCAGCAAAGCGAGAGCTCCTCGCAAAAACAGACGGCACAGCCACCATGGTGAGCGTATGAAAATGTCGCTAGCTTGGCTGACCAGAGGCGAGCGCTGTCAGAGTGTGGCAGAGCTAGAAGGGCCACTGATACACAACTGATTATACCGGAACTGAAAAGGACATGGACGAAAGCTTGTGTCCTTTAAATCATGCAAATCTTGACAAGAGTGTCATGGGACAGATTCTGTGTTAGCCTGTGTGTTGTTAAGTCCCTGTCGATATTCTGGAAATTTAACAGCGCATGAATGATACTGCCTGCAATGGATCATCAGGATTTCTTCAGGCACAGACTAAACCTGGCAGAAGTCAGATGAGAATAAGGTGAGAATCATCCAGACTATGTGCAGCAGAATGACGAGGCTGGGCTCATGACACAGGGACATTGTGAAGCTGGCCACAGCGCTGCTGTGTTATGGCTGGTGTCACTGCTGAGATTATCATAGCGGCACACTGAAAACTTCCGCAAGCACTGCTCCAGATCTGATGACATTCAATATAAAGATATAACTGATTTATCGAATGATGACATGGCGTACCTGGTTAATTCAACGTCAGCCTCCCAGGATAGCTGAGTCAGAGAGGAGGTTTACGGCTACCTACTACCATTGCGAGAAGCAACAGAATCACTCCGAGATAGCTGGCTACAGAATTGTGCACTGCAAGGCCGACAGGCAACCTTGGGAAAATATTAACATGTCAGGCTGGCTGGGATCTCCCGCACCCTCTTATGGGCTACAGATCTGGAAAGGAACATCTTTGTCTACTGATGTCCTGGGGGTTTCCATTTAGATATTGAAACACATTGAATTCAGTAATTGGACTTGAAGAAGACATAATACAACAGTGTCTAAGATTGTCTCATGTATGACTTATCAAACTCCAGGTGCACCCTCTATTCTAAGACAGTGATACCTATCATCTACAGTGGCGAAGACTGGTACATGTTATAAAGTTTTGTTTAAATCTGAGAACTTCTATATTCAGAAAAATACCACAGTGTTTCTAGGATAAATTTCATTTAGTGTGTCTTCATTCCCCCCCATTTCTTCCCTTAATTAATCTTGTTTTCTTGCCTCAGATTAGACGATGTTTTGAATATGAACTCCTACATGGTGTCGTTACTGCTGCTTCTATTATTTGTGTATTTGTACAGCCTTGTCATCTGAGCTAACAATTATCCTTAATTCACTGAACCAGAATAGTATTCATATTTTCAGGAGAACTGTATTGGTGATCTGCCATTTTTGTGTGTTTTTCCGATCCGACGCCAGGCACCTGGCTCTTCGTCTCGGTGCCATGGACATCGTAACCCCTTCAGTTCAGTGCCACGAACCACCGTAAATCTGGGAATCTGTAGGCTTTCTTGCATCCGCAGGGTGAACCCGTACACAGAGGATAGTCGCGTAGTCCAGCGCGCTACCTGAACACGCTGGACAGACAGGCTGGTGAATCTGTTTATATGACCGAACCTTCTTCTTCGAACGCTCCATATCGATGCTTGTTAATATTTTTGTTGTGTGATCTGAGCCTAAGAGCGATTTAAGTTGTATCAGTTATGCGCCTACAGTAGACAGCACATACATTTCTGCGATGCTTTTATTTACTAGGTGCTTCCTAGGTCTCCTCGATCTTCTCTTACCGCCCGAGTGGTTCCGGGACATTTGAGGTGTAAAATAGGAACCACTGTTACCTGCCATGCATGTCGTGAGGCGACTGAAGAACTGGCTGAAATCGGATACCTTGTGTCTGAGTGGTATCGAGAATCTGTACGTTCAGGGCCTCTCAAACCAATGGCCGCAGCGTATGCGTTCTTGGCGAATCAAACTATGCCACAAAAAGGTAATTAAAAATTGGTCGTAAGAACAGGCACAAAAGTCGCCTCTTGACATGACTTGTGAGTTGCCAGTGGTGCTATTCTTGCTTCCCATTGGACATGTCTGTGATATTTTAACACCTCTAATATTTGAACAGGAAAAGAGGTCATGTTTCAGCCCAAGTCCCTGAGGCAGTACCATGATCTAGTCAGCAAAATTAAGCCTGCGTCTCCTGTCGGGGACAGCTTTTTCGCCTATCTTGTGCAGGCTTATTATTCAGGTTGATCAGGTCTGGTATTGTTTGGACTCTGCACCAATCATGATACTGGTCTGGACACCATTAAATACTATCTAGCCACATTGCTGTGATAATAGCCAAAGGAAGAGTAAATCTCTTGGCTTGCATGCCACAGTCAGTCAAAGCAACCTAAATAAAGTAATGAGCTTTCGTTAAATAGAAACTTTATTGGGTGTCAACACTTATCTCTAAGTTGGTATCAAGCACAATCATATCAACCAAACATATCATACAGACGAGAGCAGGACTATTATGGGTATATCTATGAAATGCAGTCAAGTCAACCAATCTTTCTTCATGTGGTGCTCCCCATTTAAAACTTCGCCCAGCTCTGACAAGCGAGTCCCCGGCGCTATAACTGGGCTAATGCCTGGAAGGGTAAAATACCAGGCTATGGCTTAGGTGCATGGGAACTCCAGCCCCTGAATTTGATCCCCGATAGGTGAAGGCGGATGCATGGCCCACCTGTGTGTGTGGACAAGTCCAGATCTCACCAAGATCACACAGGGCTCATGTGGTTAGCGGAAGGTAACTCCTAAAACCTCCCTGATGCCTGGCAGGCGGTGTTGGAAGGCAGATGTGAATGGAAGACTCCATAACCCCCACTGAAGACCGGACATGTCGCCAGAATGGCGTGGGCACCAGAAATGAGACATCAGCGCTGTCGGTTGGTAGGTATGCTCAGATGTTACTTAGATATGGGGTTGCTCCTGTGGATCTGCCGCCAGGTGGAGACGGCGCCGGATCCCAAGCCTCCGAGAGGATCACTAGGCGCGACGGTGGCTCTGTGTCCGAAGAACCAGGATTAAGCGATGTGCCACTGGTCAAACAAGACAACACACTAAAGATCTGTGCAATGGAATGAGAAGGCGTTGCCAGAAAGAAGCAGACTCTAAAATTCTACATGAACAACAGATCGGCATCGCCTGCGCCTGGAAACCACATCTAAATAAAGCTGCAGCTTCTGTCCAGAGGCATAGGACACCTGGGCTGGATGAGACGGACACAAGAGGCATCATCACACTAGTCAAAACAACATCGCGGCCTCAGAGCCTCCAGAGTACAGGGTGAGCAGAACACCTAACAGTCATCACTGTGTCCTCCAGAACAGGCCCGTATTTTGAAACTACTACCTTACAAACAATAGAGAGTGGGGCTAGAAGCACATACACATGCAGCTGAGAGAACCAAGTAATCCTAGGCGGCACAACAGTCACTCCCCAGCTGGGGGATATGCTACTATGGACTCAAGAGGAGATATGAAGTAGAGAATGGATGACCTACTCATCTCATATGCTGCTGAAACTGATTCAGGCCAACCTGTCTGCCTCAAAATTGTGGAGGGTGCCCACAAAAGCCACACACCCCGATCTGCCATATACACAGAAGACATCCAGAAGTGTGCCAGAAAGAGAGGTGAGAGAGCAACTAGGAGGGAAGCGACCTGCGACCAATCATTGTACCTGCGGAACAAGTCACCAGAAAACAGGAAAAAAAAATAGCCAGCTGGAACTGCAAAGGCAAACTGGAACCTGGCCGCAGAAACCTAACTGAGGCAAGCTGACAGAAGGCCACACGTTAAACTGTCAGAAAAATATTACAGCTCTCTAAACTGTCATACACAGAAGCGTACAAATCAATCCCCAGAGAGGGCGAAACACTACCAGACCCTTCTGGACCAAGCGAACTACAACAATGCATAGAAAAAGATACAGCAGCCTGAACAAAAATGGAACAGGACCCATCTGTTCAATCAGAACACAACAAACACCAAACCATATGCAGGCGAAAAAACTCACATCACATTAGAAAAAGTTGGCCCGGGAAAAGCAGCAGCACAGAGAAACAGTGGAAAGAACAGCACAAACTATGGCAGCTTGTAAAGAGCTTCGTGAAAAAACCTGCACCAGCCATGCTTCCCTGCACAGTCATGTAAGAAGATGGAGAAATATCTACAGACAGAAATAGCTGCGAACATTCTTGCGGATAGCTTTGCAAAAGAAAGCAACATACACATGTCAAAATCAAAGTCAGAGTAGCAAAAAGAACTAAAAAAAATAAACAAACATAACTTGCAGACAAACAGACACAATGAACAGGCCTTTTTCTCTCAAAGAACTGGACAGCGCAATAAAACTAAAGAAAAAGGCTGGGACAGATGGGGGTGAGCAAACGAAATGATAATAAGCCACAGGAACAGGTGGCAGACAACACTGCCTCTGGACCTGTTAAGCCAATCTTGGATGCAGGAGTATGTCCCAAGGAATGGAAAAGTGAAATAGTCCTATAGCAAAAAACAAGCGAGAGAAGAACAAAAACTACCGTCCATGCGCCTCTCAGCTGCCTTGGGAAAACAATGGGCTGACTAAGTAAACAGCTTAGGCTGTAACTTTCTAGGAAAGAAAATATGAATGACGCAATCAGGTTTTCAGAAAACACAGAAGCACAGATGACCAAACCACCTATCTTGCCCAAAGAGTGAAGATATAAACTAGAACAAACACAAGCTGCTGTACAGCCTTGATACAATAAAGCCTTCGACAAAGTCTGGAAAAAAAGAACCTCTGTAAAACTAGCACAAGCAGGGATCAAGGTCACATGTACGCATGGATCAGAGATTTCCCTACACTGAACTTGATGTACAGAGTCCAAACTGGAGGACACAGAAGCTTAAGCTGGTCAGATGAAGATGGGGTTCCTGAGGAAGTACAATATCCTACACTCTTCATCCTTTTATCAGTCTCTGAAGCAATTACATCTAACATTCTGAGCACTCCCATGCAGATATTCAGCATATGGACAAACAGAATACATAGGAACTATGAATCAAGTACAGAATATAAATGCAGTAGAGAAATGGGCAGACACTTGAGGGGTCACAATAAACCAAAACAAAGACAGTGTCAGCACACTAATTCTCACTCTCTACAAAACCTGGTCAAAGTGGAGCTGTACCTGGACAACAAACCACTACCAAGGAGACAATCCTACCTGTCTAGGAATAAAATTCGACAAAGACTCACATGGGGTCCACATAGGAAAAACTGAAGCCACAATAAGTTGAACCTCATGAAACTAGCAGGAACCCATAGGCGCAGTTAAACATACACTCCAAATATACAGGATGTGCGTCCAAAGAACTGGAGTTATGGCACGATTTACACAGCCTTGCTTCACACCAGCAAAAATCTACCACAAGCTGGGTCAGTGGGTGGGCCTCAGATCATCACCGGAGATCAGAAGTACTACAAATCAGATCTAGAAGCAACTTCTTTGGCATTGAGAGCCTGAGACGGCAGGAACAAAAATACTCTTACACTATCAGAAAAGTTCAAGCATGCGAAAGCAGCTTCCCATGCCAAACAATCTGTGAACCAACCATCCATATGTAAAGACACAGCTTCCATCACTTGTCCGTCCTCTCTGCAAAAGCGCATGGACATCCCTCTCCAAGACCCAGCAACCTGGGAAATGATAGGCCACCATTCAGCAACACAGACCTGAGCAACTTCCATAGTAGTAACAACAATTTAAATGAACAAAGGGTGAAGAAACTGGGTCCCATCTTGAGCAAAAAGACACTTTCTGAAACATTGACACCTCCTTGCCCCCATCCAGTTGGACCCGTATGC
This sequence comes from Arion vulgaris, assembly GCA_020796225.1. Classification (NCBI taxonomy): domain Eukaryota; kingdom Metazoa; phylum Mollusca; class Gastropoda; order Stylommatophora; family Arionidae; genus Arion; species Arion vulgaris. The sequence goes on from JADZMA010001137.1 coordinate 7,323, forward strand.
TATGCAGGCGGATCATCCAGACACATTAGCGAGGAAAGGGGGCAGGGAACAACTCATCACCTCCCAGATAGCACTCCCACTAACAGAATTCAAGTACCACTGGAGAACTATCAACAAATTTTAGAGGCAGACAACAGGCAGTTGGATGCCTCCAAAAATACTGCAGCAAAGAACATCAGGCTCAACAAACGTGCCCTTTGCGGCTCTTGTCAGTCCCATAGGCCACACAGGAACACAAGGTAGCATGGAAAGGCTAACACTACAACAAACAAGCTCTCAGAACACAACAAATTATTCTCCAGTGGATACCAGCCCATGGCGTTCCAGGAAATGAGAGAGCAGACATGCACCTGTTAAGGAGAACAAAACTTACACAACAGGCGCCCAGTATCACTGCACCAGAAATCCAAGACCCATATCAAAGTACAAAAGGTATGGAGGCAACAGAAACCACAGCAAGCACCACAAGATCCATCAGCAGAAAAGAAAGAAGATGAATCATTATCCCTTTCAGAGTGAAGGAGATGAGACTTGGAACTGTCAGACATGAACACTTTACTAGTGGTACTTCTTCTTTTGTCATCACACTGCTACCGGGTTGTTGCCCAGTGTTGTGGTTTTCTGTTTTGTCTTGCGCTGCTCTAGTGGCTTGGTGATTATTTTTTTTGCTCTTTGACAGGACTCTGCTACGCCATCTAACCATCTTTTCATGGTCTTCCTCTTGCTTTCTTGCCCGATATGCTGTTGTAGAAGACTCTGTAAACTGTGGAGTTTGGATGCATTCTTACTGATTGATACACTGATGACACAATTCTCATGGCTGCAACTGAACAAGATCTACAAGACTTGATAGACATATTAGTGAGAGAAAGTGAAAAGAATGGATTAAGCATGAATATAAAGAAAACAGAGGTTATGGTTGTCTCCCACGACACATGTAATATCAAAATAAATAACACGCACTGAAACAAGTCCATCGATTCTTCTTCTTCTTTGCGATCGCTTTTTTGATGATTATACCGTTAGACGCGTTCTTATGAAGAAATTCACTGTATTCTGGAGCTCATCTCTAGTGCCATGTAGTTTTGAATGTAGTGTTGTGTTGTAGGGCCAGCATTCCTTTCTTGGGAGGACATACAGGGGGCAGTCTTGCAGGACATGTTCTGTGGTTTGTTCAGCGAAGCCACAGGGGCACAATGGGATTGGGACAATCGCAGCCTGTGTAGGTGTTTGTTCAGTCTGTTATGACCTATCCTGAGTCGGAAGATGATAGTCTGTCCTTGTCTGTCAAGTGTGTGGTAGCTACGTTGGATGCTTTAGGTTCTTTTTCTAATGTCCATGATAGCTTTTTTTTTTCAAAGTATGTGATTTCGTTATCTATTTGTTCACATTCAGCTCCCTTTTTAGCAAGTTTGTCTGCCTTCTCGTTACCTGGCACTCCGAGTGTGATGGTACCCACTGAATGTAACTCTTTTTTTGGTAGAGATCTTGCTGAGCTCTTTTTTCAGGGATGGATGGTTACTCTGTAGGGCTTGCAAAACAGATAGTCGTCTGTGAAAAATACCACTTGTTGGCAGTCAGAGTTTGAATTATTGATCATGGATGCGGCCTGTATTAGTGCTTGAGCCTCTCGGGGTAGTTTGAACAAAATTTACCAGTTGGCATGTACTTTGTTTTGGTGTGATTGTTGGGATATGTAATATAGATACCAGCCCCTCCGTTCTTGATTGCATCTGTTGCAGATCCATCGGTGTAGGCGTGGATCCATGATTGTTTAGGGTAGTTTTCTTGGATCATGCACATAGTGGCTGTTCTCTCCTGCAGGTCATTGTGTACTTCTCCAGTTGTGATTCCACTAATTGTTGTTATGATTTTTTCTGTATCGCTAACTTGTTCCCAGGGAAGGGCGAGACTAGGTATCAGCGGTGTTGTGTGCATTGGTAGGTCATCTTGGTACTGTCTTTTAGTCGCTTCCCGATGGACGAAGCTGCTGCGTTTTAGTCGTCCAAGCACAGATCATTTAATCTTGCTTTCATTGGATGTAAGGCATACTGGTGTACTCCATCTGGATCATATTTTTTGGTTTCCTTCTGTAAGCCAGGCTTGTACTCCAGTGGTTTTTGCATCTCTGTGATAGGCGTAGATTTCATGGCTCCGGTGATGATCCTGAGTGCTTGATTTTGCATTCTGTCCAATGTCTGCAGGTGTGTGTTAGCAGCTGTAGCCCATGCTGTTGAGCCGAACTCTAGGTGAGGTCTAATTGTTCCGCTGTAGACTTTCTTAAGTGTGTGTTCATTAGCTACCCAGTTGGTACCTGCCAGTTTTCTGAGTATTCCAATTTTCATCTGGCCTTTCCTTCTGTGTTTCCATATGCTTGTTTACATCACAGTGGACTTATCAAATGTGATCCCTAGATAAGTTGGATTGCTTTCTTCTTGTATTGGGGTGGTTCCTATGTGTATGTTGGCTGCTTTGTCCCTGGGGAGAGGGAGAACAGTGTTGTGGAGGTTTTGTCTGTGTTGATTACTTGGCAATACCACTTCTCTGCCCATTCCATGATTTTATCTGCTCGCTGTATTCTACCAGTTGCAGATGTTGTGTAGTAAGTCTGCGCACCACAGCACTAAATCGTCTGCATATAGGCGGCTAATCCAGCTAGCATGCCCAGTGGTTACCGGGGCCCAAATTTGGGGTGTAAAGAATGAACCACTGTTACCTGCCACGCATGTCGTAAGAGGCGACTAAGGAGGTTTGGCTAAAATGGATACACATGTCCTAAACGTGCAGAAATCTATCGTTTAGGGCCTTCAAACCAATGTGCAACGTATACACGTTCTTAGCAATGATCAAACATATCACAAAGAGTGATTAGGTGGTCGTAAAGAACGAATGCAAAGAAGAAGGAGAAAGACTCAGCTGGCAGATCCTTTACTAGATTCGTTGATGTAGACAAGGAAGAGAGTTGGAGACATAACTCCTCCCTGAGGTACCCCATGACGTGGTAAGACCTTTTGCTCTGATGTCCTCAGTGTGACTCCTGGTTCTTCTATTATGCAGGAAAGTCCATCGATTCAGAGTACCTGGGAACATTCCTGGCACATCAGGTGGCAGGCGTAAAACAGAGATTAGGAGCAGAATAGCTCAAGCAAAAGCGGCATTTATGAAAATGAAAAACATACTATGCGTGGATTATAACAATGACACTGCGAAAGCGAATACTCAAGTGCTAAATTGATTCAATACTTCTGACTTCTGTATGGCAGTGAATCATGGACAATGAACAAACAATCAATATGATCATTGGAAGCAAAAGAGATTTCACAGAAGAATTCACAGAAATTCCATGGACAGTGAAGAAAACAAATGAGGTTTTTAATCATTCCTGCACACAAAGAAACCTTATAAAAAGAATAAGAATCCGGCAATCAAGGTTCTACGTGCATATAATGAGAAGAGAAGGTTTAGAACGTTTGGTGACAACAGGTAAAATTCAGGGAAGAAGAGATCATGGAAGAAAAAGAGGGAGAGAAGATGTTGGATGGCTGACATCATGGCTCGACACAACATTGGCGATCAGAACTGATTATGCACCAAGCAGTGAGAATGTGGAGAGTCATGATACTTCCTTTGACAGGCAGTAAATTTTGTCTGTTATTGTAATTTGTAAACTTATTTATGTTTTGTTAATTTGTGCAGGATATCTATTAAAAACCCAAAATAATAGCAAGTTATTCTGCTCTTAAATGTGTATTCATGTGTTTCTTCAAACATAAAAATGGGACAAGTGTTTACCACAAACATCACATGTATAAAGTGTCTCTCCTGTATGTTCTCTTCTGTAGATCTTCAGCTGACCAGGAAGATTAAATCTATACCACACACACCCCGCCTTCAGTTTCTCTCCTGCATGTGCTTCTCTGTGTATCTGCAGAGTACGGTTTTAAGTGAAATTTTATACATAAACATTACATTTATATGTCTCCCTCAATATGACTTCTCTGTGTATCCATAATGTACGATTTTGATAAATCTACACCACACACATCACAGTATAGAGTTTTCTCCTGTATGTATTCTTCTATGTATCTGCAAAACTCATTTCAGTAAATCTACACCACAAACATCACCCTTCTAAGGTTTTCCCCGTATGTCTTCTTTTATGTATCGCAGGTTACCATTTTGAGTAAATTCTACCACAAATATCGCAAGTATATGGTTTCTTTCCTGTATGTAATATTTCTTCTATGTATCAGCAGTGCACAGAATTTTCAGTAAATCCTACTGCCACAAATATCACATTTGTAGGTTTCTCTCTATGTCTTCTCTATGAATTCGGAGCCTTACTATTAGTAGTAAATCCCACATCACAGACATCACAAGTATAAGGTTTTTCTCCAGTATGTGTTCTTCTATGTATCTGCAGGTGACCAACCCTTGAAAATTCTACACCACAATCCTCACAAGCATAAGGTTTCTCTCTGTGTTTTCTTGTGTGTTTCTTCGGAATCACAATGTTTAGTCTTCTTCTTTGCGTTCGTTCTTTACGACCAATTTTAATCACTCTTTGTGATATGTTTTGATCTTTGCCAAGAAACGTGTATCGTTGCACGATGGTTGGTAGGCCTAAGCGCGCCAGACTTCACCACACGTTTGGGACATGTGCAGCCGATTTCAGCCAAACCTCCTTAGTCGCCTCTTCGACATGGCGAGGTAACAGTGGTTCTATTCTTTTTAAATTTGGGCCCAGTAACCACTCGGGCGACAATGTTTAGTAAATCTTACACCACAAACATCACAAGTATAAGGTTTCTCTTCTGTATGTGTTTTTTTATGTCTCTTTAAACTACCAGCTTGAACAAATTCTACAAAACAAACATCACATTTATACGGTTTCTCTCCTGTATGTATTCTTCTGTGGCTCTTCAGATTGCTAGCACAAGTAAATCCAATATCGCAAACATCACATTTGTAAGGTTTCTTTCCTGTATGTTTTATTTGGTGTACCTTCAGACTATCATGTCTAATTAAAACTCAACACCACAAACATCACACCTGTGAGCATCTCTCCTGTGTGTGTTTTCTTTTATGCTGCAAGGTTACCATTTGAGTAAGTCAACACCACAGACATCACATGTGTAACATTTCTCTCCTGTGTGTGTTGTTTTATCACCACAAAGAACTCCAAATTGTGCTGAAGATGTGACGTAAAACACACCAATGCCAGAAATGCATGAATCAGATTTCCACATGAATAGAATTTATGGGAGGTCTGGTGATACATTAGTCTGGTAGTTGATGAGAGAGAGAATATAAGTGTTAAGAAGTGTTCTTCATATATCATGGATAGACAAGAGAACAAATAGATATATTCAGAAAGAACTCAAATTAAAAACTAGCTGATGCTACAAATAAGAAAACTGAAGTATGTGGGCATATAAAAGATATGGAGGTTGGATGCCATTGTAAAGGAGGAGACATCCCGACAAAGAAGATGGTTTAGGAATATGATCATATCAAAAAAAGCAGATTTTGCCAAAATCACCATCACAGTAAATGGGAATGATCTAAGACAAGTACCCAGCAATTTAAATACCTGGAGTCCTGGTAACATCAGATGGCAGATGCCGATCAGAAATAAAGAGCAGAATAGGACAAGCAGCTTATCATTACTGAAGATGAAGCATTATCTGCAACAAGTCCTTGTCAGTCTGATCAGAATGCAAGTTATTCAGAATACATAGAACCAGCTTTGACATCACGGATGCAAACGGATGATGAGAACACACAGATCGAAAAATCTCTGAGGGCCACAGAAATGTGATTTTATAGAAGAATGATAGGGAATCCCATGGACTGCTAAAATTACCTGTTGAGGCTGAATGAGATCAAGACACAGAAAGCTTATCATCAATATAAGAAAGAGGCAGTCATCATTTTCGCGCATGTGATGAGGAGGGGAGGTTTAGAACACATTGTGACAACCGGTAAAATCGGGTAGGCGAGACAGGGGAAGACAGAAATTTTGAATAGCCTGACTTCATGGCACGGCAGAGCGTCAACATCTGAGTTGATAGCAAACATAAGCGACAGAGTTTGTGAGATCCATGATCGCCTACGCCAGCGAGCATGGCACCTGATGATGTCATGGGGGCCAAGTTCCGGAAGGGACAAGCAACTTGATGATGATAAGAATAAATTGTACTGAAAGTAATGCATCAAGCAAGACAGGAATAAGTGTAGCAATGGATCATATTTAAGAAAAAAACTAGAATAACACTTCTTGGCACTAATTGTTTATAGCAGCCACAAATCACACACAACACAAAGTGCTGAAATTCATAATTGTTATTGCAATATATGATCATAGTAATGTGAAAAAACTGAAAACAAAAATATGTATTGTTCTTTCCTAACGTCCAACAAAGTGAAAAAGCGTGTAATGTATATTTAAATATGGATTTGATATATAGGTATTCACATGATGTGTAACAAAGAGATGTCTGCAATAAAAACATGTTTAACATCACGACCAAAACAAAAAACCCGTTTGATATGAATAGCAAAAGCTGGTGAATAATAGCAAGTTGATAACACTACATGCTAGTGATTGCGTGCCGTGGAAATTCAAGGGGTTAAGGCCAACAGTCAAAAATGTAGGTGTACTCATAATACATAGTTGGAATACAGGACATTCCTGATTCTTTGCCCAGGGATTTAAAGTACAGAAATTACCTCTGAAGTCGGAGTAAGGCTCGTCTGAATAATGAGGGTCACCGGTGATAAGGAAAGCAATAATTCCGTCAGAGGAAACCATGACTTCTCCTGATCTCATGAAAATCGCAAACAAAATAAATTGCAGAAGTGGCAAGGTAAACTATCCACATCTACTAGAATACAAACTAAATTATATCCAAAGTTTGTACAGATGTCAAAATCTTCCTGCTAAATAATAAAGGCTTAAAACATGAAATCAAAAAGCAGTTCTTATTGCGTTCAGGGTGCCTGCTATGGCACTTCTGATTGATTTTTGCGTGAAGGCTGCTTTACTTTTTGAGTCTCCAGGCACGCAGACGTAATATTGACTTCAGAAGTATGAAAACTATCAAACAAGAAAATGAAGTTGGCCATGACAAAATATTTTAAAATTATAAAAACATTGACTTTGTTCAATACGTCCACATACCAATGGACATGAATTGCACAGACTTTTATCATTCCAATAAGGTCACATAACAAAGATGCTCTTCAGTATTCATAAGATAGAATATACAAATAGCATGACAACAAGTAATGTAAAATGTTTGAATTTCATAAGGACATTGGACAGTCATAATTTATATAAATATGCTGGCAGATAAAAAACAAAGAGTTCAACATAAAGTGTAGTCTTCTTCTTCTTCTTTGCGGTTATTCTTTTTACAGTTTCAATCACTCTTTGTATTATGTTTGATCTTGCCAAGAACGTGTATACGTTGCACATTGGTTTGGTATTAGGCCCCTAAGCGCATATACTTCTACATGTTTTAGGACATGTGCATCCGATTCAGCCAAACCTCATTGGTAGCCTCTTACGACATGCGTGGCAGGTAACAGTGGTTCTGTTCTTTACATCCCAAATTTGGGCCCCGGTAACCTCGGGGCGGGTGTGATTATTCATCAGACATGCCCCACAAGTGATTAGTCTTACCAGACAGATATCAAATGGTAAGCATGCTGATGGTTCTTATGGCTACTGATTTAGTTTTCGATCAATGTCATTGCACATTCACATGCTGCTCCACCCTCCGCTGCAGCAGATATCTTAAGTTCCTTGCTCACCGTACCAATGAGAATTTGATTAGTATACTCTTTCTACCACCTGAAGATGACACTGTCTGGCATGTTCAAACTTAACCAATTCTCGCAATCGATCTGGTGTCTGAGACTTCGCCCATATCATATAAATGAGCATGCATCGCATAGGTGACATCGAGTCTGTCCATGCTTCTGCCAACGAATTGAGGCGTTTGCAAAAGAAAGTTAGCCGTTCGTTTGCTCTGCCTCAGCATGTCTAGCCAAATCATTGTCTTGAGATGTGACCTCACAATGATGTCCACCCATTCTGCCGCCTCCCAGACTTTGAATTTAAACCTTTGAAAGCCTATTCATCGAGTCTGATACGATAATCTTATGGGTGGCTTGTTGTTCAGCCACTCACGAAACCTGGAGGTAGCGGTAGGTATTCTTGTGTGAATTTCAGGGCTATATCAATAATTATGACCCTCAAGCAACTCTGTGTAAGCTACTCATTTGCATGTTCCTTTATGTGTTTCTTCAGGATATAGTAGTCAGTAAAGTGTTTACTACAAACATCACACTTAAATGACTTCTCTGCTGTATGTGTTGTTCTGTGATAATGCAGGCCACTATTTTGAGTGAAACCTACGCCACAAACATCACACATCTGAAGGTCTCTCTCTGTATGTGTTCTTTGTGGTTATTCCAGGCTTCCAGTTTGAGTAAATCCTACACCGCACATCACATTTGTCAAGGCTTCTCTCTCCTGTATGCATGTTCTTCTATGTATTTTTAGGCTACTGGTCTGAAATCTATTCCACAAATCTCACATTTATGAAGCTTCTCTCCCTGTATAGGTTCTTCTGTGTCTTTAAGTTACCAGGATTACTAAATCCTACACCACATATCCCACATTGGTAGGTTTCTCTCATGCATGTGTTCTTCTATGTGTTTAGGTTACCACTGTGAGTAAACTCTCTAAAATATCACATTGTACGGTTTCTCTCTAGATGTTTTACTGTATGTATCTTCAAGCTATCTATTCTAGTAAACTCTACACCACAAATATCACATTTGTAAGGTTTCTCTCCTGTATGTTTTATTTTGTGAGTCTTCAGGCTATCAGTTCTAGTAAAACCAACACCACAAACATCACACTTGAAAGGCTTGTCTCCTGTATGTTTTCTTTCGTGTATCTTCAGACTACCATTTTGAGTAAAGTTTCACACCAAACTTCACATATGTAAGTTTCTCTCTGTATGTTTTTCTTGTGTGTATCTTCAGGCTACCACTTTGGGTAAATCTTTCTACAAACATCACATTTGAAAGGTTTCTCTCCTGTATGTAATTCTTACATGTATATTTGAAGTATGACATCATAAAAGTCCGACACCACAAATATCATTTGTAAGGTACCTCTCCTGTATGTTTCATTCTGTGTGCCTTCAGGTTACTATTTTGAGAAAATACTAAACCACAAACATCACATTTGTAAGGTTTTTCTCCTGAATGTTTCATTTTGTGTATCTTAAGACTATCATTTCTAGCAAACCCAGAGCCACATATATCACATTTTGTGAGTTTCTCTCCTGTATGTTTTATTCTGTATTAGCATCTTCCAGGCTATCAGTTCGAAATAATACTTTCCCACAAACATCACATTTTGAAGGTTTCTCTTCTAAATGTGTTCTTCTATACATCCTCATGACCTTTTTTGAAAGCATAGCACCACAAAACTCACATTTGAAAGGCTTCTCTCCTGTATGTGTTCTTCTGTAGTTTTTAGGTAACTACTGATAGTAAATCCTAAGTCACAAAAATCACATTTATGAAACATATAGCGCATGCTGACCTATATGTCTCTTCAGTGTATCAAACTGAATAAAACTCATAATACAAATATATCACATATATGCACGGCTTCTCTCCTGTATGGACACTTCTGTGTGTCTTCATGTTCTCAGAACTAGTTAAATTTAAATTAGAAACATGATAATTCTGTGATTTCTTCCTCATATTTCTTTCTCGGTGTATTCAAGCTAGTAAATTTAGGTAAAACCTAGTCCATAAATATAGTTGTCAGATTCTCTAGCCTGCATTATTGACAGTATGTTGTCTGCTATCTTTCATGAAACAAAGAACTCATTTTGACAGCCAGAATGTCATCATTCTGAACTAATCTTAGGTGATGGGACATCTATAACCATGGCTTGTCGTTCTGTTACTTTACTATTTCTCTTAAGTCATTCATTCTCTTCTCTTTTGTTGTCAAACACAGATACCCATTTCTGTTTTCTATTGTTGTTATGTTGTTTCCTGTATGTTCATGAACCATCTCATAGTCTCTTGTCTCATCCACGATGTATTCTTACAATGTTTCTAGAATGTTTCATTATCCTCTCAAACCTTCTACCACATTTATGGTGGAATCTTCAATGTTTCCTTTATGTTCTAGGAGATTCTCTGAGAAAGTATACAGATATTACAAGTTTGTGAATGTTGAACACTGTATTCACTCTACTTTATTTTCTGAACATCATCCACAAGGGATTGGTGAAGTGATCCAATGTGTATCACTGATCTCTGAAATATACAAGCAATGAACAAGTCACAAGTAATGACGTGTATATAATTATATATATATATATATATATATATCATAACAAATTCAATCTATGACATAATGTCAAAATTAGTTCTATATTGAGGCCAGGACACACGAAAATTTAAAAAATTTCGACAGACTTGTGAAACTTAAAATGCAACAAACAACTGAAAACATGCGACAATTCAGAACAACAACAGATTCTTCTTCTCCCATTCGTCTATTATAATTTAAAAGGGCCTTGTTTGTTTTTTTGGCCTATTTTGCTGCCTCTTTTCTTTTTCAGTGCCCCTCCCCCTCATGCCCCCCGACAGAGTAACAACAATAAATACGCTGGGTCCCCCCATATTAGCCTACCTTATTTTTTTGGAGGTTTGTGTCCTTTAGGACCCTTTCCCGGGCTTGCGGGGTCAACCCCCGGGAGGCCCAAACCCAGCGAAAGACTGGGTGAAGGCCCAGCCCAAAGGGCGGGCAGGATGGGGCCTCATAAGGTGACAGTGCAAAACCCGGCAGTGGTAAATGCTCGGGCTCCCAAACCACCCCCCAGCTAGGGAAAAATGCCTTGTCCTCTCTCTCTTGGGAGGACACCCTTTTTTTTGTCTTGTCTTCTATTCAGCCTTTTCCCTACCCCAAAAGGGTTAAACTAAGTGTCAGGGGCACCCGAAAAAAAGCCTGGGTTGGTGAGGGCCCGGCACAGGGGGCTGAAGTCATCTAATGGGCGACTCCAGACAAACCGGAAGACAGACCCTTCAGCAGGGGACTGAAATGCAGAACAACCTAAAAAAAATGTCTCAAAGGGGAATGTGTCAGCCATTATTGGCGGGGGGGAATCGACACATACGAACAACTCAAATATGAAATTTTTATAAACTTGGTGCCACCAGGGGAACGCCGGTGGTGGTGGGACGGACCCCCCCCGGGGTCCCCCCAGCTACTGGCGGCCTGTTGATTCTTGCAAAGCCGGGGGAGGACAGGTATTCTACTGGCAGCAAGGAAAAACTTTCCCCCCTCACTTATGAAATGGAAATCAGAAGGGTAACCAACAAAAAAAGAGCTAGGGGGCGTCTGCGAGCAAAAAAGGACATCTGCTGTATCAAGGGCGCCCAACCCAAATAGATTCAGCTTGAGGATTTAAACCTTCCGTCAGGATGAAAAAATAGACAAAAGGGTGGAGAAAAGTAACCTGTTGTAATTCCATCCGGCTTGAATTTACAGGCCCAAATCAGTGGCAAGTTCTTACTTTCCCCCTTTTTCCAAAACAAGAGGGCCAAAAATTATTCCACCCCCCATTAAATCTAGCTGGAAGCTATCAAAGTTCAAGATAAAATTTTTATTGGAGCCCAAAAGCCACCCCCAAGCGGGGCTTGACCGCTGATCCTCAGGTGGCCGAAGAATGGCTGATCACCAACAGTCTCACCATTCTCAACCCCCCAGATGATCCTCACACATTTACCCCCGGCGGGGGCCAACAAGCCCCCCCAGATCTTTTTTTGCTCAGGCGACATTCCGGAAAACCAAAAGGGCAAGTCTGCGACCAGATTGGGGTCGCCATGACCAGTGAAACCCCTCATAAATAACATTAAAAAGGGAAAAGGACACAAACTCTCCCCCTAGTTGGTTAAAAAAGGCAGACTAAAATTTCCAGAACTAGAAAAAGTCGAAAAAAGGAAATTTTAAAATCAGGAAAAGTGGACAGAGATGCACGTTCATTCAATAAAGCCTTTTTAATGCTCCCAAAAAGGCTTCCCCAGGGGGAGGAGAAAAACTACAACCATATTGGACCCCAGAGAGGGAAAAGTTCCCCATAGCTAAAGCTTTGCAGTCCCAAAAATCAATGGAACCCCCCAACGGACCAAAATGTAATGCAACACAATAGAGCAAGGGCCCTTTATGTTAAAGAAAGAAACCAGCAGTGTAGAAAATCCTGGAAAGAAAAAGACAGCCTCTTTGACAAAAAAAGATCTCAAAAGTTGTGGGAACACAAAAGCCTGAGCATGACCTTTCTGGGGAAAAAACAGTTCCCCAGCAAGGAAAACAACTCCCCAAGGAAGCGGCAGCCCCTGATGGCCCATGTTACAAGCAAAAAGCTCATGCTCAAAAAGTCAGGAGCAAGGAAAAAAGTCAGAAGTGAGATAAATGCTCATTAAAAAAAGAAACAAGTGAACCCTGTTGGAGGTAGACATCACACTGCCCCGGCTGCAAAAACACTGAAAAGCTCAATTTAAAAAGGCCCGGGACCAGATGGAGTTAAAACGACTGCTCAAACAAATAGGCCCAATAGCCGGGTCTTCTCCATTTTTTTCCCTAGTTGGAGACAAAAATTTAACATCTGGTCCCAAATCCAAATTTTTCAAAGTGGAAAAAAAAAAAGGATCCCCAGGCTACAGACCTATAAGTTTGCTTTTCTGCAAAACTGCTGGAGAAGTAAAAACCCTGACCCCAGTGGTTTTAGAATCAACCATAAACTGGATCCCGCCCAGACGGTACAGGCAGATAAAGCACTGATGACCAAGTGGCATACCCCACAGGACAGAAAATGGCTTAAAAAAGAAAACCCTCACAGTGTTCTTGCATGTCTAAGGCCTTGACAAAGTCTGGAAGATGGTTTGCTACTCAAGCTCTTCGCAGTGGAATACGGGTGAATGTCTTTGGATAAAGACTTTTTTACCCATGACAAGCATCTGAAAATTTGGGTGGGTCACAGTCCCCGATTCAAATTAGAGCAGGAGTCCCCCAGGGGCGTTGTCATTCTTTTCCTGGGATATTTTGATCTGCCCAAAAATCTGCCAGACATGTATCACCTCTCCCTCTATGATCTAGCTGTGGGAAACCCCCGGTTTTTAGGTCCTGCCTCTTTTAAAATCCAGGCCAGCCTGAACAGCGTCATAATGTGGCAAAATAAATGGGGGCTGAAATAAAAGGGGCAAAACTAACCCTCATTGTCAACAAGGGAAAAATTTGACGAAATTTAAATTTTTCGTTTTCCCTTCCCATACTCCCCAAACCCTTTTTTGGGGGTTAAACGACGTTCTGACTGGGAAAAATCCATAATGAAACAAACGAAAAGGGTTTAGGAAACAAAATGTGATGGGGGCTGGGTGGAACTACCGGGGCTGATATTGAATCCTGAGTCAGGTGTACACTGGTGCAGTTGCCGACCCTCAATTCATCATCGCTGGATATCAACCCATTCAAACAAATATACTGGAAAAAAAAACAAAACAGGTGTCTTACTATTTTTGGGGGCCTAAATCTAAACCCAAATTTTAGAAATGGAAAAAAAAGGACCAACATCAGCCCCTTTGGGAAAACAGAAGAAGGAGAAAAGTGATTCTACAGATGAAAGGATCAAAAATCCTCACCATCCCCTGCATGGAAAAATGGGGCTAGAACAAAGAACAGACTAAAAGGGACAAGTCTAAACCCAAAAACAAAAGAAATAGGGAAAATCATACTTGGAACACTAAATCATAATTCCCTACCTGGGAAATTTCTTTTTGATCCTGGGAACCCGACTCAGTACCACTAAACCTCCCTCCATCCTAAATTTTAAAAAAAGTTGCCGACTAATCTAGTGAAAAAAGCAATTACAATGGAAAATCTCATTACATGTTTCCCGAAGACAGCTGGATAAAATTTACACAGATGGATCGCTGGGCAACCCTGAATGGTGGAGCAAGTGTACATTAGGCACCCCGATGCCACTGTGTCTCTGCGGCTCTCTGGGAATGTTCCCAAATACAAAACAGAACTCATGGTTCGATGGGCCCCATGAATAACTGCGATGCAAGAAAATGGTATTTCTTACAGACTCATTGTATCGCCCCGGGGTAAATCCACTGGCCCGTCAAAAAAAAACAAGAGAACCTCAGCTTTCAAAAAGGGAGAAATTCCCAGTGGGTTCCATCTCCTGGGATTGCAGGCAAAGAGTGCTGATGTCTTAGGGAGGGGAGTGCCAAAAGGGGTTTCCCAATTGCCCAGGGTCAAAACCCTCTCAAAAAAATCTGCAGTAAGGAAAACAAACACTGGATATGATTTGGAAAAATTTTCCCCAAAGACCTAAGAGAACAGACCAGGTTTATATTTTGACTACCGGACCTGCAGACTCAAAAAACCTTTACGATAGGAAAAATCAAACAGCTCTCTGCCAGTGTCAGCAGGCAGAACAGACACCAGGCATATCCTAAGATCCTCTTCTGTGTGGCTGGAAAAACAGGGGCCCCACCCCGTCGACCCAAAAAAAACTTTGGGGAAAACCGGCAGACCTGAACTTCTGCCCAGTTGTGGTCCCAATAAATTAAAACCATGACCAGGACTGAAGAAGAAGAAGAAGAACAAATGGGTAAAAATATATGTGGACTGGCCCAGCACACAGAAATGATACCCAAAAACCCAAAAAGGATATTGTGCCCAAAAACGATGTACCAAAAAGCAAAAATTTATTAATTAACAAAAACTGGGTGTTGAGTGGGTGAACTTTTGGGCGAGATCAGGGCACCTATGGACAAAGATGATAATCCTCATATAACATAAAAATTCACATCTATCAATTTTAACATAAACAATTTTAAAATTTTAATTGCATGTCTATTTCCCCGCATTTGTGTTCAAAAATTTTTTGCTTTTTCTGCAGCAGATTTACCTCCATCTTTGGCAGATTGGGCTATTTTTTTGTCAGTTTGTCTCCCAAAATTCTTTCTTATCTTACGTAGCTGCAAAAAAACAGGTTGGTTTGTGTCCAAGTTTTCCCTTTTCAGTCATAGAACTTATAGAACTCTTGCTTTTTGGGGTTTTTAATTATCGGACATTTTTATAATTCATAGAAGCATGGGAGATTTTCTATTGGAAAAAAAACCCCAAGTGGTCTGCAATCTTATTTTGAACTAAATTAGTCAGTTTTTTTCAGCAAATGTTCAGCGGTCAGTATTTTTCCCCGGAAGGATATTGGTTGGGTCAGTTCCCCATTTATTGTTTTGATATTTTCTATGAACAATTCTCTTTGCTATAAATCTAATTTTTTTCTTCTCAAGTAGTTGGATACAAAAAAAGGTTGGCCATCAAAGGGGGAAATCAAGATAACAGAGCGAAAAAACACTGTTTAGGCACAAAAAAAAAGGCCCTGAAATCTCTTCTTATCCCGTGTGGGGTAAACGGATTAAAAAAAAGAAGTAGTTGGGGTGCAGTTATCAAATTACACTCCCAAATTTTACATCTAACCCTTCCATCTTTTATATACATATCTTCTCCTATGATCATACTGTTACTTCCTCTCCACCTGTCATTTCCTTATCAAAGCTGTGTTTTTTTCATCATTTCACATCTTCACTGGTCATTCTTAGAGATCTGAAAAAATGCAAGATACATTTGGTTTCTTCTGAAAATATTTTAATATCAACTTAGTCAACATAAGGTTATCAATCTCTTAAAAATTGTTTCTACAGATTGGTAGTGGGTGGCTTAAACTTTTATATCCTCGGGGGTGGGAAATTTCAGCCCCTTCAGAATTTTTTTTCTTTGAATGCTCCTATCGACCCCTTTTAACCACTTTTGATTTATTTGATCTGAGCTTAAAATGTTGTTGTTGTGCCAGTTATCCCACAAGTAGTCAGCCCTCCGATCACTAATTTTTTATTTACAGGGGCTTTCCCGCTCTATATTTTCCCCTCGACATCCTTGTATGGTGGTACTATTCTTTCTTCCCCCGGTTCCTGGCACCACACGGCGTTCAGATATCAATCTTTCTAAAAAGTATGTCTCAGAATTCGGTTGAAAATTTACAGTTTCCTTTGGTCCCCATGGCTGGACACTTGTAACAGACATTCATTTTATTTCTATCTGTCTCAATTATAAAAATGAATATCTTTCATTGCTTATTAAACATATCATTCAATTATTAAACATAAAAATGTTGATTCTTGTGTTTTGATTTTAAACCCTGTCTGCCGGGGTTTCCAAGGGCCCCAAATTTGGGGTGTAAGAATAGAAACTGTTCCCTACACATGTCGGAGATGGCTAAGGATTTTGGCTGAAACGGATAAATGTGCCCTAAACATTAAAAGGGGTTTTTTTAAGCCTCCCAAAAAATTTAATGTATACCGTTTTTGGGAAAATCAAACATATCAAAAAGAATGGTTAAAAATGGTTGAAAAGACAAAGAAAGAAGAAAAACCTGTCTCTCCGTCCCCTTTACCATTAATGTTTGGAAACATAAATTTTCTTCCTGGACTAATACATCAGTTATTTTTACCCTGTATTGTTTTTGTATCTTTGATATGATCTATGGGGGATATTTGCAGGGGTAGAGTCTTTCTCTTATGCTCATAGGGTTTCTTTTATTGCGATCCATTTTTTACGAGATGTTAAACCAATTCCTTTTTGTCTTTATTATTTCATGCTTTTTTACAATATTTTTATCATTTTAATTCTGTCTCTTCTGGTGATATTAATAGGTTTTGGGGTTTAATCTCATTTTTCTCTTCGTTCTCTTGTCATTCCATGTTTGGTTTAGTGGGAAGGGGAGGTTGACAAATTTTACATATTTTTGATTTCCCTTCCAATGTCAAAAAGGAAAAAAATTAGTTCACTCGTCCTTGCCCAGTGGGTTCCCTGGGCCCCCCAAAATTTTGGGTGTAAAGATAGAAACTGTTACCTCCCGGGTCGTGAGGGGACTAAGGAGGTTTGACTGTGGTGCATTTTCCTAAACGTGTGAAGTATATGCATTTGGGCCTCCCAAACAATGTCAAACATATCACATTCTTGGGAGATGAAAACTATGATCCTCATGTTCTTGTCTTCGTCTGAATTCACAGAAGGGAAGCATAATTTATTTTTAAATACTCAGTTTCTGTAAAAATTTTAAAAAATATGGAAACAAGTTTTCCCTTTTAAATTTCACAAACAACCATAACTAATCAAGTAAACATTAAAAAATATTGAAATCAAAAATTTGGTGAAAGTCTCCACCAAATACAATGTATAATCACAAAACATTATATTTTAAAAACTACTCACCTCTTTCTAGTTCTGTTTTTTTTCTGCTTGAAATGGAAATTGGGAAA
>JADZMA010001138.1:0-24718 GCA_020796225.1 Arion vulgaris
GTTACGATGTCCATGGCCCCGGCAAGATGAAAGCTCAAATGCTTCTGGATCGGAAAAAGTCAACTTAAAATAGTTCACTATTGATACGCTAGCAACAGCACTAACAGTGGATGTACAACAACTTCTTACCTGATTTGTTTGTGTACAATAATTTGTTAAAAATAATTTACATTTCTTAACACGAGGCAGTCAAGATTCTATATCTGAGAAAGTAAAGGTGTGCTATATCTGAGAAAGTAAAAGTGTGCTATATCTGAGAAAGTAAAGGTGTGCTATATCTGAGAAAGTAAAGGTGTGCTATATCTGAGAAAGTAAGAGGGTGCTATATATGAGAAAGTAAAAGTGTGCTATATCTGAGAAAGTAAAACTGTGATATATATGAAAAGTAAAACTGTGCTATATTGAGAAAGTAAAGTGTGCTATAATAGAGAAGTAAACTACTATATCTGAGAAAGCAAAACTGTGCTATATCTAGAAAGTAAAACTGTGATATATAGTGAAAAGTAAAACTGTGCTATATATGAGAAAGTAAAAAGTGTCTATATAGAGAAAGTAAAACTGTATATGTGAGAAAGTAAAAGTGTGCTATATCTGAGAAGTAAAGTGTGCTATATGAGAAAGTAAAACTGTGCTATATGAGAAAGTAAAAGTGTGCTATATGAGAAAAGTAAACTGTGCTAATATGAGAAAGTAAAAGTGTGCTATATCTGAGAAAGTAAAAGTGTGCTATAATTGAGAAAGTAAAACTACTATATCTGAGAAGCAAAACTTCTATATCTTGAAAGTAAACTGTCTATATCTTAGAAAGTAAAACTGTGCTATATCTGAGAAAGTAAAACTGTGCTATATCTGAGAAAGTAAAACTGTGCTATAATATGAGAAAGTAAAACTGTAATATCTGAGAAAGTAAAACTGTGCTATATCCAAGAAAGTAAAACTGTGCTATACTATGAAAGTAAAATGTGCTATAATATGAGAAAGTAAAATGTGCTATATCTGAAAAGTAAAACAGTGCTATATCTGAGAATGTAAAAATGTGCTATATCTAAGAAAAATAAGTGTTCTATATCTCAGAAAGTAAAATTGTACTATATCTGAGAAAGTAAAACTGTAATATATATGAGAAAGTAAAACTGTGCTATACTATGAGAAAGTAAAACTGTGCTATAATATGAGAAAGTAAAACTGTGTATATCTGAAAAGTAAAACTCTGCTAAAACTCAGAAAGTAAAACTGTGCTATATCTGAGAAGCTTTGGTTCTCGGAAAATTTGCACATGTGACTTGTCTGGATTCTAACCTACAACTCTCAGAACCTGAGAAACATCTATATCACGTCGCCATAGACACCCATTGAACATAAGCAGTGGCGGCTCGTGATCATTTTGTCAGTTTTTGGGCCAGACAAACATTTTCAAAACAAATCCTTGTTTTTTTGTAGGTTATATTTTAATTTATAAATAATAAATACGTTACACATTACTTTAGTAGGCCCACCATAGGCCCTTAATCACGAGCCGCCACTGAAGATAAGTAATACTAAAGAACTATTTTTATATATGACCTTTTCTGCCTCACAGACTGAACAATTAACTATGAGCTATTCTAATCTAGTTGTCTACTCATATCAAAATGTTAAATTACGTCTTCAAAAAAACTTTAAAAATCCCTCGCTGACTGGAACAAAGAACATACCCACTTGAAGTAATATATAACTATAATGAGAAACTGAAAGTCAGAATAAATCGTTTTTAAATTAAAAATCCTAGACCTTTGTCGGTATTCTGAAGTTTCTCTATAAAGTGAGCCTGATAACCGCGGACATTTGTCATGGAATATTTGAAATTGAAATATCTGTAAATGATTTAGAATCTCCATGTCCGACTGAAACTGAAATTGAATTCGATTCTCGAAAAAGCACTAAATAAAAGGCTAGACTAGAGGTCAAAGATTTCGTATTATTTCTGTGATAATGAAAGTGGCTTGTCAATTCTATGCGGAAAGAATAGAGTAGTACTTAATTCTACACTGCTATATTGTGATAGCAAAACTGGGAAAATGGTTAGAATGAACAAAAATACACCCTTAACGCCGCCTCGATTGGTGATCAGTTAATTTTATATTATCGCTGAGTGGTTACAGGGCACTACATTTGGGGTGTAAAGAATAGAAAAACTGTTGACTGCCATGCATGTCGTAAGAGGCGACTAAGGAGGTTTGGCTGAAGTCGGATGCATGTGTCTAAACGTGTAAAGTCTGTGCGTTTAGGGACCTACCAAACCAATGTGCAACGTATACACGTTCTTGGCAAGATCAAACATATCACAAAGAGTGATTAAAATTTATCGTAGCCCGCCTGCCCAGCGTGTTCGTAGCGCGTTGGACTACGGGTGACTATCCTCTGTGTGTGCGGGTTCAATTCCGCGGGATGGCAGAAAAAGTCACAGATTCCCAGATTTACGGTGTTCGTGGCACCGAACCGAAGGTTACGATGTCCATGGCACCGAGCCGAAGGCTGAAAAGCTCAAGTGCTTCTGGATCGGGAAAAAAAATTGATCGTAAAGAACGACCGCAAAGAGGTAAATTTTTATCTGCAAGCAAGTGTTGAGGCATCAATACTTTCGCAGTAGCAGTTGGAATATTTGTTTCAGAAATCCTTGATCTCCTAGTAGTCGAGATCGAGTTCCCTGTCCTATTGAAGATGGACGAGAAAACTTAGGTCCCATGTTTATGTTGAGCACATACAGAACGGTGTGAGAGAACTGGCAGGCTTGCTTAAGTGCTTATGGATCGGAACATTTTTTTTTTTTAAATGGGGAGGTCTGATACATTGTTCTGGGCGGTGATCGCGAGAGAGCGATCATATTTTTAAAGGTGAACCTCAAAGATAACAAAGACGACGAAAAACACTGTTTATAAAGCGCACATAAAACCCCGTTCTAGAAATCTCTTCTTATCCTGACCAAATGAAAAAAACATGATTAGAGACAAAACAAATAGATAAATATTTGGTAAAGTTCATAATCAAAACCTCCATTATAATAATAATATATAATAATAATTCCTCTCCTATCGTTATACGTTACATAGAGCCTGCAAGTAATTTCTCCATACCACTCTATCCTGGGCAGCTCCTCAATCTCCTCCATGGACCTGAGCCCGATATTTCCCCTCCCTCAGCAAGTTCTTTCAGAGTCTCCTTAGGTCGACCTCTCTTTCTTGAACCCTTTGCATCCTTCAATGCCTGCTTTGATATTCGTTGATCATTTCTCCTCAAGGTGTCCCAACATATCTCCATCTTCCCCATCTTATAACAGTTGTCACTATGGTTGACCAGACATGTCTCTGATTCTCACTTCCCCTGAATTCATAACTTTTTATATTCATTATTTTTCGCAGACATCTATTTTCAAATCATTCAACTTCTTTCTATATCTTTAGTCATTTCCAACTCCCCTTTAGCATATGTTAGGATTGATCAACATTTTGAAAATTCGTAATTTAGTTTTAATACTATATAACTTGCAGTTCCATATTTTTTTAGATTTTTTAAAACTGATTTGCTTTGTCAATTCGTATCATAATTTCTTTTAACTTTTCCTGTCAATCAAATTGCTACTTAAATAGGTGAACTTTTTATTTTTATCATTTTGGATTCAGTGTGACATCTGCATTACTTGCCATAGGTTCTTCATTATATTTGTTTTTCATGCTTATCTGCAGAAAACCTCCATTACCCAAACTTAAATCAGAATCTGATGGAAACAGGATTCGACATTTCAGCTAAGATCGTTTCCTTGAAAAACTAACTAAAATGGTCATTAAAGGAAGGAAATTGATCATTGCTCTAACAATTAATCATTCTAACATGCTTGTGTCTGTTCATCTCTTGTTCTCTCCATTTCTTCATAATCTTCCGGAATTCTTTCATTTTCGATCTACAAGATATTTTGTGGTGTAAATTAACATATTGGACATACCTTTCCTTTAACGGATGAGGTAACGAAAAGCAGGTTTATTCTTTCCCAAGGTTTACAGAAAATGGTTTAAACCTAAGCAACCCAGGGCCGTGGTGTGCATGCTACAGAGAGTGGACGCATCGGAGTGGCACCGTAAAGGGCGTATAACAGCAAAATAAAAATCATGAAGGTTATTTTAAAGAAAAAGTTTTAAAAGGGCGGCATTTCGAAGACTTGCATCATACTGAAAAATATACAGCAGGGCCCCTTGGGTTATTACTCGTACGATGGCCCTGTTATTGAAATATGAATATTTACAGGGGAATCTTTAGTGTTATCTGTTGCCCGGATCCTTCACAGTAAAAATGTTTTAATTTGCAACAGCGTATTACGTCCCGCATGAGCATAGTAGGATATACTACAGCTGTACTCTTATTTGTCAAGTAAAATGACAGGTGATAAACGTATTTTCTACCAACTTTGGTACCCGTACCAAACGGTCTCTAAGAGCAAAAATATCTAAGCTCACCCCTTTGTTAACAATCCAAATTTGATCTCACAGCAAAATCAACCAAGCTCACCAACACTTTTTTTACCAGTGCCAAACGGTCTCTTACAGCAACATACAGCAGAAATCTCACCCCAAAAGTTTGTTACCAGTGCCAAACTGGGCTCTTACGCAACATACAACCCGAAATCACCAATAGTTTGTTACCAGGTCCAAACCCGGGCTCTTGCAGCAACACAGCAAAATCTCCTGTTTGTTACCAGTCCAAATTTCTCTGACACAACATACAACAGAAATCCCCCAATGGGTTTTACAGTACCAAACAGTCTCTGACAACAACTCAGAAATCTCACCAATAGTTTGTTACCAGTACAAACTGGGCTCCCACAACAACATACAATAGAAATCTCACCCAAAGTTTTTACCAGTAAAACTTGGGCTACAGCAACATACAACAAATTTACCAATAGTTTGTTCCCGTAAACTTGGTCTCTTCAGCAACAACCATAAATCTACCAATAGTTTGTCACCAATTTCCAAACGGTCTCTGCAGCAACATACACAGAAAACTCACCAATGGGTTTTTCACAGTAAAGCTTGGTCTCTACAACAACATACAACAAAAACTCACCAATGGTTTATTACTAGTACAACTTGTTCTGACAAACATACCGAAAACTCACCAATAGTTTTTTTACATTTCAAACTTGGTCTCTTACAGCAACACTACAAAAGAAATCTCACCAATAGTTTGTCACCAGTACCAAACTTGTCTCTACAACAACATAAACAGAAATCTCACCAATAGTTTGTTACCAGTACCAAACTTGAGTCTCTGACAACAAACATAACAGAAACTCATCAATAGTTAATGTTACCAGTTTCAAACTTAGTCTCTGACAGCAACATACACAAGCTATCGTGTGAAATGTATGTTTACCAGTACAAACTTAGTCTCTGACAGCAACATACACAGAAAGCTTATCACGTGAAATGTAATGTTACCAGTACTCAAACTTAGTCTCTGACACAACTATCCACAAGCTTATCACTGTGAAATGTAATGTTACCAGTCCCAAACTTAGTCTCTGACACAACATACCACGAAGCTTATCGTGTGAAATGTAATATTACCAGTACCAACTTGGTCTCTGACAGCAACATCCACAGAAACTTATACCACGTGTGAAAATGTAAAATCGTGTGAGAAGGCGGTTGGGGTGGGTGGGTGGGGCGATAACCAGGAAAGATGACTATGAAGTGAGGATATCAGAAACAGAGTGGGCATAACTTCATGCACTGAATACATGAAGATATCAGAAACAGAGTGGGCATAACTTCATGCACTGAATACATTGAAAGATATCAGAAACAGAGTGGGCATAACTTCATGCACTGAATACATTGAAAGATATCAGAAACAGAGTGGGCATAACTTCATGCACTGAATACATTGAAAGATATCAGAAACAGAGTGGGCATAACTTCATGCACTGAATACATTGAAGATATCAGAAACAGAGTGGGCATAACTTGCACTGAATACATTGAAAGATATCAGAAACAGAGTGGGCATAACTTCATGCACTGAATACATTGAAAGATATCAGAAACAGAGTGGGCATAACTTCATGCACTGAATACATTGAAAGATATCAGAAACAGAGTGGCATAACTTCATGTACTAGATACATTGAAGATATCAGAAACAGAGTGGGCATAACTTCATGCACTGAATACATTGAAGATATCAGAAACAGAGTGAGCATACATTTGCACTGAACATTGAAAGATATCAGAAACAGAGTGGGCATAACTATGCACTGAATACATTGAAGATATCAGAAACAGAGTGGACTAACTCATGCACTGAATACATTGAAAGATATCAGAAACAGGTGGGCATAACTTCATGCACTAGATACATTGAAAGATATCAGAAACAGAGTGGATATTCTGCATGAATACATTGAAGAAATCAGGAAACAGAGTGGACATAACTCATGCACTGAATACATTGAAGATATCAGAAACAGATGGGCATAACTTCATGCACTGAATACATTGAAAGATATCAGAAACAGAGTGACATAACTTCATACTGAATACATTGAAAGATATCAGAAACAGAGTAGGCATAACTCATGCACTGAATACATTGAAAGATATCAGAAACAGAGTGGGCATAACTTCATGCACTGAATACATTGAAAGATATCAGAAACAGAGTGGGTCATATCTCATGCACTGAATACATTGAAAGATATCAGAAACAGAGTGGATACATTATGCACTGAATACATTGAAAGATATCAGAAACAGAGTGGGCATAACTTCATGCACTGAATACATTGAAAGATATCAGAAACAGAGTGGGCATAACTTCATGCACTGAATACATTGAAAGATATCAGAAACAGAGTGGGCATAACTTCATGCACTGAAGACATTGAAAGATATCAGAAACAGAGTGGGCATAACTTCATGCACTGAATACATTGAAAGATATCAGAAGCAGAGTGGGCATAACTTCATGCACTGAATACATTGAAGATATCAGAAACAGTGAGCATACTTCATGCACTGAATACATTGAAAGATATCAGAAACAGAGTGGACATAACTTCATGTACTGAATACATTGAAAGATATCAGAAACAGAGTGGGCATAACTTCATGCACTGAATACATTGAAAGATATCAGAAACAGAGTGGGCATAACTTCATGCACTGAATACATTGAAAGATATCAGAAACAGAGTGGGCATAACTTCATGCACTGAATACATTGAAAGATATCAGAAACAGAGTGGGCATAACTTCATGCACTGAATACATTGAAGATATCAGAAACAGTGGGCATAACTCATGCACTGAATACATTGAAAGATATCAGAAACAGAGTGGGCATAACTTCATGCACTGAATACATTGAAAGATATCAGAAACAGAGTGAGCATAACTTCATGCACTGAATACATTGAAAGATATCAGAAACAGAGTGGGCATAACTTCATGCACTGAATACATTGAAAGACAACAAATGCAGTAGTTTGGGCAATTAATAGAATAGAAATACAACCAACCACCAATAACAGCTACAATAAAAGAGATCAGGCACTAGAGGCCAGGGAAGACCAGAAAAGATGGATAGACAATATCAAGACCACACTAAATAAACACGGATATATATATATCTCGCGATCCCCTTAGACGATGTGCCAGATTTTCTCATAAATTCTGCTGTTGTTGGGACTCCGTCTACGTACAGCTTTTCATTAAACTCGATATTTCCGGCCGGTCTCGTTTCTCAGGCCTGCCAGTCAGTTGGCAATTGCAGTAGATTCTCTGCCGTCATGCCCGCCCTCTCGCAGTGGCACAGGTTAGTAGTGCCAATTTTAAATTTGTTATACATGTAAGCGTCTGTAGCTCAAGCGGTAGTGAGCTTGATCACGAACCCAAGCGTACCTGGTTCAAACCACACGGTGGCAAGTTTGGAAGCAAATTCGTTTCCGTGAGATTTTACAAAAGTAAAAACCGTTCAGAAACAATGGCAAACTACTGAACTATAAGTGGTGCCTGAAAATCACGCTCGTTTACTGTGGTTGATGGCTACTTCTTCAGGATATGACGATTTCCATTCTACTTGTGGGTTCGGGTTTGTTTGGCCGTACGGAAAGGAATATAACAACTTGTCGCTACTAGACAGCCCAGTACCATCTCTGGCGCTGTTTTGAGGGTATTGCTACTAGACACCATAGTACTCATCTCTGCGCTGTTTTGAGGTAGTCTTCACCACTGTTTCTATATCGCCATCCGATAGTTGTTTTAGCAAAAACGGATATAACACAAGTACGACTCATCTGGTGCTGGAACGCAAATTAAGCACCCACTCCTACGCTTAACGGAAAGTTGGAAAATCAATTCATCATCCATCTGGGAAGATAATAGGCTTTTATTTGTTTAAATACTAAAACATAGACATGGTATTTAAAGCGACAACTGATAAGATGCATATTTACCATCTTTCTGTTATCAATGTCAAACATGATCCTAACTAAACCCCGAGAAAGATCAACATGTGAGATGAACTGCTTAAAAAACCGTAAAGGGTAGACAAACAAAGTAGAAAAAAAGACTGTAACGGGGAAGATGACTGAACACCCAAAGGGGAAGGTTGTCTAAGGGTAGCTACCGTAAAGAATGGCAACCTGCTGCCTTGAGGTAGGTGGGACCAAAGGCTCAGGGAGGCGACAGTAAACGCTGGCTGAATCCGGACATCGCCGAAGGATAACAGAGCTTCAAATGGGGCTGAAAGATGTGACGCAATAACCGTTCTTGACAAAGGCTGTTTATATATCACAACAAGAATGATCAAAATGGCCAAAAGACGATCGAAGAAGAAGAAAAACCGTCAATTTTACAAGACATGATAGATTGAGAAAGAGAACATTAAAAAGTCATTAGAATCACAATATGCGACCAACATATTAGAATTCAACAAATTAAAATGGTTCGATCATATAATGAGAATTAAACAGGGTGTTCAAGATAATTGCAGCCCCATTGACAAATCGAAAGTTGCCAGATAACCTATCGCGTTGTTTTTATTTACTATTTAGACCGGTTCTGACAAGCTCGTCCTACGTCACATTTGTTCATCGCCCTTCCCGCACTACAATTACACACATCACACAACCTTGACCTATACTACGTCATAACTGAACCTTGTCATTTCCATACATATATGCCAGATTAGCTCCATTCATAGGCTGCTTTTAAGTTGAACACCCTGTACCATTCTACTACCATCTCGCGACTTTAACAACCAACAACCCCGACTCAGAACCCGAGGAAGACCAAGAACTCGATGGATAGATAATATCACAGATATCCTGTAACATCAAGACTAACAACTACAGATGCAACACCTGGACAGGATAGAAACTGAAACTCACCTCGACGCTTCACGTCACATGGGGATAAGATAGACACTACTTTAGGAAATACAAAAAATATCGAGCAATATTGAGGCTTCTTGTGTACGAAATTGATTAAATTAATTCTATGATTTCTGGGAATAAAACAACATCTAGAATAATATGTTTCTTCCTCTTCTTCTATATAGTTCGCTCGACCACCAACCATATGTTAAACCACTCTTGTGGTTGGTATGTTATTACACCTTGCAGCCAAGCTCGTTGTGCCAGTTAGCCGCCTACGACATGATGACCAGCACATTGTTTCTGCTCTTCTTTAGTTCGTTGCCTTCCGTCGTAGAAGAGATTTTTAAAAAAAATTTATAAGAAAATTTAAATTATACTTGATTCAGTGGCGGCTCGTGATCATGTTTGTTTGTGGAGCCAGACAAAGTTTTCGGAAAAATCATGGTTTAGGGTTATTATATTTTATTTGATAAAATACTAAATCACGTTACACATTATTTTGGTGAGGTCAGGCCTGTTCCATAATTACAGTCGTCACTGCTTGATTCATATATAATATGGATAAATATACGTAATTCATATTTTCATGTTTGTTAGCTCTACGTTCTGATATAACCAAATACAAGGTTCGACCTTAGGTTGAAAGGACATGCCTCGCTTAAAGAGGATGTAATTCATGTAGACCAAGTACTACACTATGTGGCTTTGCGTTAGCACCTAACTACAGGAACGATACTAAAGATGTTTTTTATTCTCAAACAAAGGGCTTGTAAAAGCGTGGCTTTTGTCCTGGTCCACTAAGAGTTAATTCCATACATAAGTAACAACAAACATCATGAAAACGTAATATAAGAGAGTATATTCATTGCCTCCTACTTATGATATCGTGTTTCGCTCGTGTGGTGCCGGGGCCGTACGGGAAGCAAACATAGTACCTACTGCGTCCTAAAAGACATGTCAAGAGAAACTAATGTAGGACCTAGGAAGCTCCTTGTGAAATAAAAGCATCGCAGAAATCCAGATGTGCTGGCTTACTTATAGTTGCATAGCTAGTACAAAGTACAATCGCTCTTAGGCTCGGATCACATCAAATCACACAAGAGTGGTTAACAAGTGGTCAAATGAAGCGTTTGAAGAAGACGATCTCCCGTCAAAATTTCCCTGCACGTTACTGGTCTATAGTCTGTCCATTAATTCCCCTGTCCACGTTACTGGTCTATAGTCTATCCATTAATTCCCCTGTCCACGCTACTGGTCTATAGTCTGTCCATTAATTCCCCTGTCCACGCTACTGCTATAGTCTGTCCATTAATTCCCTGTCCCGTCTGCTATAGTCTGTTCTTTAAATTTCCCCCTGCCCATTCCCCCTTTGATCTTAGTCTGCCCATTAATTCCCATATCCGCTACTGATCTAGTCTGTCCATTAATTCCCTGTCCACGCCTGGTATAGCCCTGTCCATTAATTCCCCTGTCCACGCTATGATCTATAGTCTGTCCATTATTCCTGTCCTCTACTGGTATAGTCTGTCCATTAATTCGTGGCACGTTTAAAATTTGATTTTCTCGAAACTACCTGTTGGATCTCAGTGATTTTTTACGCAGCCTTAGAATACCCATGACGCTCAATAAAGCAACAAGTAGTTCATGATGCTGGGATTTTGCACATCGGCGAATTCCTTTGATCTTTATAAATTCCCAACGGGGCTCAAATTTTGTTTAAGTAATCCCAGAATTTGTCCATGTCAATTCTATTCATAGTGTATCTCCAATTAATTGATAGGTCAAGTAATTAATTGTTTTGCCCTTTATGTGCAATCGTGAACTTGATCATTTAACGGTTGTCCTCCTTGGTCACCATTAGACCCCGGGGTGTCTTAACTTCCCCAAAATTGTTGGTGGTAGACGATTGATAGGGAATGTATATGTGCTATTTCTAGTCTGTAATCAAAATATGATTTGTATCATCCCGAATCTGACGATTCCATGGGTTGATAATTGTTACTGGCTGGACAAATTGTAATCCATCTCGGTGCCAGTACTCGTCTTCCTCTCCAGGCACATGTTCCCTTCTTCCAGACTGCATGCCCTTCATTGAGAGGACTCACGTGTCCGAACTTCAACATCACACATTTTAAACGTCCTGTTCTGTTCGGCAACGCCCTTTACTTTGCCCAGACGCTCTTCGGATTGAGGGGGAGCATGATAGGGGTAGCCCAAAAGACGTGTGGCCGTTTTCCCGCAATGATTTTGTCAATATGAAACACCTTTGTCTTATTGTCATCCTCACAGGTGCAACAACTCGGGTTTAAAAATTGTATCATCAAGCTGACATTTTCCTTAGCAAGCCAAGTCCTAATTTGATCTTTGTATTTGATCGTTGTACTTTGTCTTCGCTGATCTGCGTTGTGATAGGATGCATTATCCATTACCAAGCATGATGGTCTGTTTAGAAATGGAAGTAGATCTTTCTCCATCCAGTGCCTGAAAATATGTCCATTCATTTCTGTGTGTAGTCTATCGGTATTTTTTGATTGGAAAATAAGCCCAGCGTCATGGACAAGACCTTCTTCACTGCTTCCTGCATTGTTAGTATAATACTGCCTTTGCTGTTGGTATTTTCTTTCTGTTCACCGTCTACTGATTGCCATTCTTAGCATTGGTGTGGTGAGCATTGACCCAGGATTCGTCCAAATATACAATATCATAGCCTTTCCTCCGCCGCTCACTGATCTGCCTCAGGTATTTACTTCGGGCAGCAATTAAATGTGACTCCAAAATAATATTTCTGCCGCCTATAGTTTTTCTAAAGGGTGAACACCCGCTTTTACAATTTTCCATAAGTACTTTTAGAAAATATCTATCTGCAATCTGATTGCTTTTTAATTTCATTTTCCCTGAAAGTAACAAGTTGATTTGTCGCAAAACATTTTTCAAAACTCCGTTTTATGACATCTTTTCAAAAGTCGTCAATTGTTCTTTCCTTCCTTGTGACTTTTTGTGCCTTTGTGTCCTTTTAATCCATCGGGAAAAGTATTCTCTATTCAGACCAGCGCCAGTTGCTTCGTTTCTCAGGGTTATGAATATCGCAAATAGATCCTCTTGATTCCCTACGGAAGGTTGGTAAAAATAAAACTGTAACCTTCTATTGTTATAAATGTACTTAGACTCATTATAGATTAATATCAATTCAGTTTTGATAACACAAATAGATACAATAATTTCTACAAATGCGAGATACCCTATAACTATCAACGTTATCCCAATTATAACGTCATATGCTTTCCGCTTTCAAAGTCGACTTAGATTAGGTACGGAATTCCCGTGAAATTGTTGTTTACTCACGATATTTCAATGTTACCATAATGTGTTTTTAGAACAACGCGTCTGTGTACCGTAGATCTGTTACTTATTTGTACAATCCGGTGGGGTTGATTTTAATATAACCTGAAGAAAAAATTTCAAACTACATCAATTTCTTGGAAAAAATATTTCTCAGTCATGGATATCAAGGCGCTTGCAAAAATCACTGAGATCAACAGGTAGTTTCAGAAAATAAATTTTCAAACGTGCCCCGAATTAATGGACAGACCATAGGTGGATCATCAATGTGGTACGCTCTCAATTGTGTGACATGGGCTGGTCTCAGACACTGGAACGGGGTTCGAGATTGGGTGTTAAGTTTGGACATGCCAGACAGTGTCGTTTCGGGGTAGAGAGAAAGTATAGTAATCAACTTCTGGTACGGGCAAATGGACTTTGGGATGGCTGCTGCACGGAGGACAGAGCACGAATGGGAATGCCCAATTGCCATGACGTCATTGCATCCCTCCATTTAGCCTACCTATCGTGGTTGGAGGGTTTGTGTGCCTTTAGGATCCTTCAGGCTATGTCAGCGGAGTCTAACTCTGGCAGGTCTCCAAGCCGAACAGACTGAAGGTGAAAGGCCAGACCAAAAGGCAGGGAGCAGGATGGGGCCTCATAAGGTGACAGCGCAGAAGCCCCCGCAGTGGTAAATGCTCTGGCTGCAACCACCCATCCCCAGCTAGGGCCCAATGCACTTGTCCTCTCTCTCTTGAGGAGGACATCCTTCTTCTTGTCTCGTCTTCTACTTCTATTACATTTTCCCCTTTAGCATATGGGATTAAACTGCAGTGTCCAGGGGCACACCCTGCATAAAAGCCTGGGCTAGTGGGGCCGAAACAGAAGGCTGAAGTCATCTAGAGTAGGACGACTCCAGACAAACCTGGAAGACAGATCTCGTCAGCAGGGGACTCAACTGTCTGAGAACAACCTAAAAAAGATGCCCTCAGAAGGAAATGTCAGCCATTTTGGCGGGAGGAAACGACATACGAAAAACCCTCAATGGCTATGCGCAAATATTTATTAACTGTGGTGCCACCACCTGGGAAAAAAACCAGGTGGTGGTGGGACCGACCCCCCTCGAAGGGTCCCCCCCCAGCTACTAGGGCCCTGTTGATTCTTGAAAAGCCGGGGGAGGACGGGGTATTACTACTGGCAGCAGGAAACTTTCACCCTCACAATTATGCAATGGAATGCAGAAGGGGTAACCAACAAAACAGAGCTAAAAGGAACGTCTGCGAGCAGAAAAGATTGACATCTCTTATCAAGAGACCACCTTAATGGGGAAATAGATTCAGCATTAGAGGATTTGAAACCTTCCGTCAGGATAGAAAATAGACATAAGGGTGGATGGAACACTGGTTCGAAATTCCATACCGGCAGTTGAACTTCACAGGTCCAATCAGATGAGCACAGAATTCATAGCTGTTCAACTCCTTATAAACAACACTAGATGACACTATCTATTACTCACCTCATTCAAACTGATCTGTTTATCAAAGTTCAAGATGACAACTGCTTATAGTGGAGACTCAACAGCCACTCACCAAGCGGGGGCTATGACCGCAGATCCTCGGGTGAAAGCCTTGAAGAATGGCTGATCACCAACAGTCTCCACCATTCTCAACCACCAGATGATCCTCACACAATACTCCGACGGTGGCCCCAAAAAGCACCCAGATCTGGCTTTTGCAGCGACATTCACAGGATAACCGAGGCAAGTCTGCGACCAGTTGGGGTAGTGACCATACAAGTGAAACTCCCCCATAAATAACATTAAAAAGGAGGAACTTACAAACTCTCCT
The DNA here is from genome assembly GCA_020796225.1 of Arion vulgaris. Classification (NCBI taxonomy): domain Eukaryota; kingdom Metazoa; phylum Mollusca; class Gastropoda; order Stylommatophora; family Arionidae; genus Arion; species Arion vulgaris. Next base: position 14,578 of record JADZMA010001138.1, read on the forward strand.
AGTTGAGATTACAAAAAGAAGACTGAAGCTATTCCAAGAACTAGCAGACAAGTACTGTAAAGGAATTAATCAATCAGGAAAAGTGGACGAGATGCACGTTCATTCAATAAAGCATTTAGATTCTTGAAAGGCTATACCAGAGGAGGAAAAACTCAAGCCATATTTGGGCACCAGAGATGGAAGTTCTCCCTAGCTCGCTTTGCAGTTTCAGAATACAATGGAACCCCCACCAACGGACAAAAGTAATTAACACAATGAGCAAGGGCTCTTTATGTTAGAGAAAGAAACCAGCAGTGTAGAAAATCCTGGAAGAAAAGACAGCCTCTTTGAACATGGAAAAAGATACTCAAAAATTGTGGAGACTTACAAAAGCCCCGGAACGATGAACCCATCTGGGAAAACAGTTCTCCCGCAAGGAGAACAACTTCTACAGGGAAGCGAGCAGCCACCTGATGGCCCAGTGTTACAAAACAAAAGCTCATGCTCAAGTCAGAAACCGGGAGAGGAGTCAGAAGTGAGATAAATGCTACATTCAAAAAACAACAAGTGAACCCTGTATGGGGGTAGACATCACACCCGACTGGCTGCAGAGGCACTGAAAAGCTCAATCAATAAAAGGCCCGGGACCAGATGGAGTATCAAACGGGCTGCTCAAACAAATAGGCCCAATGCACAGAGTCTTCTCTCAGATTTTAATATAGTTGGGGACAGGGAAGAGTCCCAGAAATCTGGGAAAAAAGCCACAATCCACCAATTTTTAAGTGGAAAAGACAAAAGGATCCGCAGAGCTACAGACCTATAAGTTTTTCTAAGTTGCACTGCAAAATGCCGGAAAGAGATAACCACTAGACTCCAGTGGTTTTAGAATCCAACCATAAACTGGATCCAGCCCAGACAGGCTACAGGCAGCATGAAGCACCATGACCAAGTGGCATACCTCGGGGCATAGAAAATGCTGAAAAGAAGAAAACCCCCACAGTGTTCTTCTGCATGCTGACGACAAAGTCTGGAAAGATGGTTTTGCTACTCAAGCTCTTACAGTGGAATAAAGGGGTAAGAATGTATTGGATAAAAGACTTTCTTACCATAGACAAGCATCTGTAAAATTGGATGGAGTCACAGTCCCAGATTCAAAAATTAAAACAAGTCCCAAGGTGTCTTTTCCTCATGCCACTTTTCTAGTAAATATTAATGATCTGCCACAAACTCTGCCCGACATGTATCAACTCTCCATGCTGATGATCTGCTGTTGTAACCTCCCAGTTTTTGGTCCTGCCATCTTTAAACTCCAGGCCAGCCTGAACAGCGTCATAATGTGCAAGTAAATGGGTCTGAAAATAAACCGAGCAAAACTATGCAACTTTATTGTCAACAAGGAAAGAACACTTGACTGAAATTTAACATGATATCGTTCCCGTTCCCATACTCCAACCTTTTTGGAGTTGGCTGACAGTCGTCTGACATGGAAACATCACATAATGAAACAAACAGAAATTGAGGAAACAAAGTGTGATGCGGAAGCTGGCTGGAACACCTGGGGAGCTGATAGTCAATCCCGAGTCAGGTGACACGGTGCAGTTAGACCGACCCTGGAATATCATCATCGACATGGATTCAGCAGCCCATTCAACAAATCAATCTGGAAAAAACACCAAACAGGTGTCTGCGTACTATTTTAGGAATAAATCTACCAATTGTAGAAATGGAAAAGGCAGCCAACATCCCGCCTTGGAAGACAGAAGAAGGAAAAATGATTCTACAGACTGAAAGGATCAAAAGAATTCTCACCATCCACTGCATGGAAAAAATGGCGGCTAGAACAAGAACAGACTAAAGCGTAAACCCAAAATGGGAAAAGAAATAGGAAAGTCATCTTGGAACTACTAAAACATAACTCCATACCCGAAGTTTCTTTTGATCACTGGGAAACCCGACTCAGTAGCATAAACTTCCCCAACCTCCATCCCTAAATTTTTAAAAGTGCCAAACTAATCTAGTGAAAAAACAATTCAATAGACATCTCCATTCATGTTTCCAGAGACAGCTGGAAAAAATTTACACAGATGGATCGGCAATGGAAGGGAACCATGAATGGTGGAGCAGGTGCATTAAGCACCCCGATGCTCTACTTTTGTCTCTGGGGGCCCCTACTGGAAGAATATTTCCCAAATACAAAGCAGAACTCTGCCCTTCTGAGCAGCCAGCATGAATAAGCTGCAAGCAGCTGCAGGCAAGATGGTATTTCTTACAGACTCGCTGTCAGCTATACAAGCCCTGGAGGCTAAATCCCCTGGCGCCCGTACAAAAACTACAAAAAGAACTTGCTCAGCTTTCAGAAAAGGCAGAAATTCACTTCATTTGGGTTCCATCTCACTGTGGCATTGCAGGCAATGAGAGTGCTGATGTCTTAGCTAAGGGGGCAGTAAAAAAAATTTACCAACCCTTGTCTTTTCAGAGGTCAAAACCCCCTTTCAGGGAAAAACTGCGTAGACTGGAAGACAAACACTGGATATGATTATGGAAAAGACTCCTCAAAGACCTAAGCAGAAAAGACCAGGTCATTATTTTCGACTACCGACATGGACTCATCAACACTTATACGCTGGAATAAGTCAAAACAGCTCTCTGCCAGTGTCAGCAGGTGGAACAGACACCAGAGCATATCCTGCAAGGCTGTCCTCTTCTGTGTGAGCTGAGAAGCAACATGTGGGCCCCACCCAGTCGACCTGAAAACTAAACTTTGGGAAACCTGCAGACCTGAGCTGTCTGCAGTTTAGGTCCCCAGTAAATTAAGCATGACCCGAGATCGCTGAAGAAGAAGAAACGTCGATTGCATAACAAGAACATAACATAACTGAATTGGTGGGTTGCTTTGTTTGTTCGTGGGTAATCAGGACTATTAATTTCCTTTTATACTTCCCAATAAAAAATAGCCTTCCTTACTCCGCTGGATGTAGAACCAGACCCAGAATTCATTTTGTAGACCAATAAATGTCAATAACTTTAACAGGACAGGTCTTCTACCAGATATCCAAATAAATCATTTCACCTGACGAAGTATTTCCTTTTTAGCATCACATTTCTCAAGATGAAAGGAAGGCGAAAAAAATTTGAATGAAAGTTATTTAAGAGATCTCATTTCAATATCTATTTGATGAGATAGACACAGAAACGACAAGTGAGGATATGACCAATCCATAACAAAATTGATACGCCTCTGTCATCGAACTTTCACCTGTAAAGATATTATTTATCGAGTCCCTTAGCTAGTGTTAATCTCGCCTTGCGATCGGAGTCGTGACTTCGAATCGGACTGCCGTTCTATTCAGATGCATTCAGACCTCCCAGGATTATTGCCGGATATGCGGTTTATGCTTTGTGCAATATTCTCGGCAGCTGGCATGTCATTTCTGTGAGAGAGACCAGAGTCATATGGGGTAAACCCCCTGCAATGAAGACAATCTTTCGGCTTTAAAACCATTTAATAAAGGGTTTTGTTCGCTAAACAAAATTGAGACGTTCTTAAATATGATACAAAGGGATATTGATGGAGATGATACACTTGGGTTTGGATACAAATATATCTACCTCCCATCTCTCATTAACTCATCAACTCATTAACTCATTAACTCATCTATTCATCAACTCATCTACTCATCTACTCATCAACTCATTAACTCATTCTCATTAACTCATCTATTCATCAACTCATCTACTCCCTCTCTCATCAACTCATCACTCATCTACTCATCTCTCATCTACTCATCACTCATTACTCATTAACTCATTCTCATTCTCATCTATTCATCAACTCATCTACTCATCTACTCATCTACTCATCAACTCATTAACTCATCTATTCATCAACTCATCTACTCATCTACTCATCAACTCATTAACTCATCTACTCATCTATTCATCAACTCATCTACTCATCTACTCATCAACTCATTAACTCATCTACTCATCAACTCATCAACTCATCAACTCATCTACTCATCTACTCATCTACTCATCAACTCATTAACTCATTAACTCATTAACTCATCAACTCATCTGCTCATCCACTCATCTCTCATCAACTCATTTCTCATTAACTCATCAACCATCAACTCATCTACCCATCTACTCATCAATCTCTACTCATCACTCATGAACTCATTACTCATTAACTCATCTACTCATTAGCATCTACTCCCTTAACTCATCTCTCATCAACTCATCTCTCATCAACTCATCTCTCATCTCTCATTAACACATCTACTCATTAACTCATCTCTCATCTACTCATTAACTCATCTCTCATTAACTCATCTACTCATTACTCATCTAAACTCATCTACATTTCTCATCTACTCATCTACTCATCTATTCATCTCTCATCTACTCATCAACTCATCTCTCATTAACTTACTCTATACTCATCTCTCATTAACTATCTATTCATCTATCCATCTATCTATCTATCTATCTGTCTATCTAACTGTCTGTCTGTCTATCTGTCTGTATATCTGCATATCTATCTATTTATTTTTGGATCAAGCAATGTGTTGTTAGCTCAACAATGTTGTTAGCTCAACTAATGTGTTATTAGCTCAGCAATGTGCTGTTAGCTCAGCAATGTGTTGTTAGCTCAGCAATGTATGTTAGCTCAGCAATGTATTTGTTAGCTCAGCAATGTGTTGTTAGCTCAGCAATGTGTTGTTAGCTCAGCAATGTGTTGTTGCTCAGCAATGTATTTAGCTCAGCAATGTGTTGTTAGCTCAGCAATGTGTTGTTAGCTCAGCAATGTGTTGTTAGCTCAGCAATGTGTTGTTAGCTCAGCAATGTGTTAGCTCAGCAATGATGTTGTTAGCTAGCAATGTGTGTTAGCTCAGCAATGTGTTGTTAGCTAAAGCAATGTATTGTTAGCTCAGCAATGTATTTATTAGCTAAAGCAATGTCGACAAGATTATTGTTTTCTTTATATTTTTACAGTTATAACATTCCGTTGATTTGATTGATTACCAATTTGCATTTCTTGATTTATTGAACTAGGAGTCATTGATTCAGGTTGAGTCAGGTTGAGTGAGCTAACTTTAGATTTATATTTTGGTTAATTTGTCTAAACAAATGTTGAGCGTCATATGTATGCTATTGTTGACCTCGTATTCAAATTTAAAACATCGACAAAATTGGTCTGCTGACATTAGATCAAGTATCTGATCTGACATCTGACATGTCACCACAACTAAGTCTCGTGGCCTAGGGTTGGTGATCTGTCTAAACCGACGTTCTGAGTTCGAATCACACTGCGGACAGTTGCTTGAAATTGTTCCGTTGATTTTAACAAAGGACGATGGGGCCACCGTTCAGCAATGGCAAACTACTGAACGTATAAATGGTGCCTAGAAAATCAACGACTTGTTTACTGTAGTTGATGGCTACGTCCTGGGGTATGCACGATTTCATTTCAATATATCTGGAACTATTTCAGACGAACTTTCTGATCACCATCATCATCCGTCCGTATTTTGCCGGTGCTAACAAGAGGGGCAAAATATGTAACACTACTCTACAAGGCATGTCATAGAGGCGACTGTGGTAGAGGGCCCAGGAAACTACCCTAGTAAATAAAAGCATCGCAGAAATCGGATGCGCTGGCCTACTTGTACGACGTAACTGGCACAATGTACAATCGTTCTTAGACTCAGATCAATACAAATCAAAGAATGGTTAACAAGTGATCGATAGCGAGCGATCGAAGAAAGTTTGATCATCATCAAGTATCTTGTCTCTTGAGAAAGTCGTTTCAACGACATGTGAAAAAACTGTCTCTAGCAAGTTCTGTCTTTTCTAACTTCATGTTCAATGCATCTTTTATATCCTGCTGTTACCTTCTCTTGTCATCCTGCCTCATACTTCAGAAATACGCCTTCCATCACAGTTCTCTCCAAACCACTGTAACATTTGATGTGACCAAAATATTTTTATATTAATAAAATTATTTTCTAAATCTTCATACAAATTATTTGTATATTTGAATTTGTTATTTTATGGGCCTGTTGTTGTTCTACTTTTACATTTTAAGCAGCAGTTGGGGTATAGGCTCTCCACTAACTCATGAACGTTCACGGTTAATTGGATTTTGTAGTGAACTATTTTTTAACCTGATGGGATAGCCAGTTTCATGTCAAATCGGACAGAACACTAGCTATATCAACCCAGCTAATTAGTAGTTCCTGCCCTTCCCTGAGATTTTCCGGTGTAAGAAGGAGTTGAAGCACACATGGCTGTTCTTCAAGTGCAATGAGTGTGTTCTCTCTATCTCTCACGATCACTGCTAGACTGATGTACCATATTTCCACATAAATTATGCTGTTGTATTGGGACTCCGTCCCTTCGTACAGTTTCTCATTTAGCTCGGTATTTTCCGGCCAGGTTTCGTTTCTCAAGCCTGCTAGCAGTGGGTAGTCTTGCAGTATGTGCTCTGCCCTCATGTCCGCCTGCTAGCAGTGACACAGCTAGTTGTGCCAATTTTAATTTTGTTGATTGTGTTCTATATTGCATTCAATCAATCCATCAATCATGATTATTATATGAAATGAAAATCGTGGCATATCCCAAAGGACGTAGCATCAACACAGTAAACAAGTCGTTGATTTTCTAGGACCCTATGCGTTCAGTAGTTTGCCATTGCTTTCTGAACGGTGGCGCCATCGTCCTTTGTTAAAATCAGCGAAACAATTTGCAAGCAAACTGTCCGCAGCGTGATTCGAACTCGAACGTCGGGGTTAATGACGAGTCACTAACCCTAGGCCACGAACGCCATTATTATATACTTTCTGCAACTCTGAAGTTGGAAGGACGCATTATTGGAACATGATAAAAAGCATTCCTTCACGCAAAATTGTCCGAACCCCCGTACAAGTCATCCTGGCTACGATTGAATTCATCAAGAAGGAGAGAAGATACGTAATTTATCAAATACAATTTTGACATAATGCAACTAGATATATGTAAGTGGATCCCATTAGTATGACCATTTTTAAGTATTGTCACGTTTAGACTGTGTAATAATAAAAATAATTCCTCTCGTACCTTACGTTACATAGGGCCTGCAAGTAATTTCTCCATACCGCTCTATCCCGGGAACTCGCTCAATCTCCTCCATGGAACTGAGACAATATTCCTGCCTCTCTCAGCAAAGTTCCTTCAGGTCTCCTTAGTCGACTCTTCTGAACCTTTGCAATCCACTTCAATGCTTGCTTTGATATTCGTTGATCATTTCTCCTCAAGGTGTGCCCAACATTATAGCTGTGTAAGCCTACTTTATTTAGAAAATTACGACTATTTACTTGATGAAGACCTTTGGGTTGAAACGCTGCTGTGTATTGTTATTGTTTTTGTAATTTGTAAAACCACAGCCAACTCTGATAACTAGGTCAGACAACTGACCGAGGATTCCCCGATCTAGATAAAGAAAAGGGACTGAAATTTCAGATGTTTGGTAGAACACTGCAAGTTGTTTCAATTTTACTAAATTCTGTGAGTCTATGTTTATTTATCAGTGAAAAATATTCATGATATTGATATTCCTTATTGTTAAACTGAACTTGTTGCATAATATAACTTCAATTTAGCATTTTGTATTGATTTTAAAATGAATTCGTCTATATACACCAATACTGGAATGCGAGGTCACGTGGTGTGTTGTGGTCTGATTTCATAATTCTTACCGAGTCCAAGGCCCATAAGTTTATAGTTGGCTCTGTGTACTTTGTTATTACATGCTTCCTCATTGCTACATAGTATTACTGCAGTCTTCCACATTGCTACATAGTTTACTGCAGTCTTCCACATTCTCATAGTTTTACTGCAGTCTTCACATTATCGTTTAGATTATTTCTGTAGAAACTTACTTGCTGGTCAATGGTACAAGAAAAAGAAAGAATGCAGGAAAGGACGTAGGACGTAAAGATGAGAACAAACAGAGAAACTTCAATTTTTTCTTCTTCAGCAATCTCTGATCATGCTGTAATTTTTCTGTGGACCTAAACTGGGCAGTCAGCTTCAGGTCTGTAGGTTTCCCAAAGCTTAGTTTTCAGGGCGACTGAGTGTGGTCACATGTTGCTTCTCCAGCTCACAAGGAGTGGACAGTCTTGCAGGATATGCTCGGGATCTGTTCCACCTGCTGACACTGGCAGAGAGCTGTTTGACTTATTCCTAGTCTATATTAGTGTTTTTTGAGTCTGCAGTATCCGATATGTAGTCGAAATATAATGACCTGGTCTGTTCTGCTTAGGTCTTTGAAAGTCTTTCCATAATCATATCCAGTGTTTGTCTCTAGTCTACTGCAGATTTTTCTGTATGAGGGTTTTGACCTCTTGAAAAGACAGGGGTTGGTAAATTTGATTTTGGCACTGCCCTCTAGCTAAGACATCAGCTCTCTTTCCTGCAATGCCACAACTTCAATCTAGGTTAGTAGTCACCGATAGCGAAATTGATAGATAGCACTCTACGCTAGTGCCCACGTGTCTTGGAAATTTAGGGGCTCGATGCCAACTTGGGCAAAACTTCTCGGTGTGCTCATACTGCTGAGGTTGGACTATAGAAATCCGATCATTTACCTTGATACCTAAATTACAAGTACCTCAGAAGTCTGAAAAAGCTCACCTGAATGGTGACGGAAACTGGTGATAAAGAAGCAAGACTTCAAGTAAATTCCTGGAACAGGGTCCCATAGCAGCAGTCCTGAAAACTCTCAGTTCTGTGCAAGTTGACGGCGTCAGCAGCAGTCATTCTCAGACATTTGTTTTTTCTCCGTCCATGAAATTCAAGTACTCGGGCAGAGTATCTCAAATGTAGAAACAAGGCTGTGATCTCTGACTGCATAGTCACTGCCAGAAGAACGGCAAACTACCTTCTAGCTTATTCCTCTCCGCTCCTCGTGGAGCATAGGGTCTCAACAGTTGTTCGCCACTTTTCTCGGTCTCTGGCTGTTCTCTTTATGGTCTCCAGGATAGTCGAGCACTCTTCGTTCCTCAAGAAGACTTCGTCTGCAGGTCTGTTAGACGCCCCTTTTCCGTTTTCCTTGCGGGTTCCACTTAAGCGCTTGTCTAGTAACACTCGACTGTGTTTTCAGTAGGTTATTCCCGACCCATCGCCATTTTCTCTCTTGACCTGGTCATCATGGTTTCCTATCCGGTTCATATCTACAGGTCTGTGTTTGCAACTCTATCGCACCATCTCAGTCTGAGAATCCACCGAAGACATCTGTTGACAAAGGTCTTAATCTTATTTGTATTTAACTTGTTGACTCGCCACGTTTCGAGAAACACACAACTCACTACTACTGCCAGAAGGAAGCAATGGCAAACTTTCTTTCTTTCTCGAATCCTGTTGCCTCACAGCGTCAGGTCAATAAGAGATTTCTAAAACGGCCCTTGTATGCGCTTCTGTAGATGTCTCTTTCTCGCCTCTGTATCGCTGAGATCCATCTTTTTCGTGTGACCTTTTGCGCTGTACCCATTGTATCGAGCACATTGCTCTTTGAGGTGCACTGTCTGTTGGTAATCTGCTTACGTGACCGAACCATTTAATTTGTTGTTTCTTGATGAGTCTAGTACTGATGTTGTACCACTTTTTCATGATGTCTTCATTTCTCAACCGGTTTCTTCTTATTACACAGCATTCTCGTAGACACTTCATCCTGTTGTAACTAGTTTTATTCTATCATTTATTGTCAGTACCAGGTTTAGCACTGAGTATCATGTGGGTTAACATGATGAGGGTAGCATCATGTGAGTAATATAATGTGAGGGTTATATCATGTGGGTAGCATAATGTGGGTAGCATCATGTGGGTAAGATATATAGGTTAGCATCATGTGGGGTAACATAATGTGGGTAGCATCATGGGGTAACATAATGTGGGGTAGCATCATGTGGGTAACATAACGTGGGTAACATAATGTGGGTAGCATCATGTGGGTAACATAACGTGGGTAACATAATGGGTAGCATCATGTGGTAATATAAGTGTATGCATCATGTGGGTAACATAAGTGGGTAGCATCATGGGATAACATAATGGGACATAGGGAAGTTTGGTAAAAGGGGGGTAATAATGGAGCCCGGGAAATTTTTTGCATCTTTGGGTA
>JADZMA010001139.1:0-24706 GCA_020796225.1 Arion vulgaris
TACTGCTACCATAAGGTCTGAAAAGGTTAAGGAAGTTTTATTTTATTCATCAAGTATTTGTTCTTCTTCTGCAATCAACTTCTACTACGCGACTACTCCGGTATGTGTCATAAACATGGCGGTGCGCTTGAGATCTACACCGGTCCCCCATAGTTTGTTTTGTAGTGTTGCTTCTGTTTGCCAGATGTCCTTTCTCACACTGTCCAGGCTGGGAAAGTCTTGCAGGATGTGCTATGGGGACTGCTTTGGTGCTCTACAGGTGCAGGCAGCCGAGTCCCTGAGACCTATGCTATGTGTGCTCTGAGACCGCAGTGTCCCATTCTAAGTCTGAAGACTGTAGTCTGCGCTATTTATACTGTCGTGCTCTGGGTTGCATTTCTCCACATCATTTTCCTTAATAGTTTCAGGAGAGTCTTTGTGGCTGAAATCGGATGCACATGTCCTAAACGTGTAGAAGTCTATGCGTTTAGGGGCCTACAAACCAATGTGTAACGTATACACGTTCTTGGCAAAGATCAAACATATCACAAAGAGTGATTCAAATTGATCGTAAAGAACGATCTCAAAGAAGGAGAGGAAGAAGAGTCTTTGCTTCTCTAAAGCTTTGTGTTGGGAGGTGTTGTGTTAGGTCCTCCACCCCTTGAAGTCCCAGTACTTAACCGATATATATCTCCAATTTCCCTCGCTATCTCATCACCAAAATCCCCAAGTGCACCAGGTGAGCTCATATATATCCCAACAGGTGTTACCAACAAAAACACCTATATTATCACGTGTTCCTATTATTCATATAGTACATCACAGATGCGACACTTTCAGGTTATAATGATTGCAGTATTTTATTACATGATATTTACATATACATATCTACATATACATATCTACATATACAAATGCGTACTTAAGAGATGTACATATCTAGTAGGCATGGGCCATATCGGTAAATGTAACGATAGAATATGAAAAGATCAACAGATGATGATTCAGAAAAGGTGGTGATGACGCTCTACGGTTAAATAATAACAAGGATATACATGAATTAAAAATGTTATTTTTCTCAGCTTAATCAGTAAAATAATTGACACTAATTTTGAAATGCAAGTATGTTACCATGAACACTACTTCTTCTGAAGCTCGATTTCGACCAATTGTTAAACCAATCTTTGTGATTTGTATGTAATCCGAGCCTAAGAGCGATTGTACATTGTGTCAGTTATGTGTCTATAAGTAGGCCAGCACATCCGATTTCTGTGACACTTTTTATTTACTATGGTAGCATTCCTAGGATACTACTTCAGTCGCCTCTTACGACATGCCTTGTAGGTCGCAGTGTTACTATTCTTTGCTGCCCTTGTATGCCCTGCCACGCACGGGTGTGCTGTGAACACTAAAAGAGCACAATGTACAACATCATCTTTCTTCCGTCAGTGCCAACCTAGACCTTGATATCAACCTAGACCTTGATATCAACCTAGACCTTGATATCAACCTAGACCTTGATATCAACCTAGACTTTGATATCAACTTAGACCTTGATATCAACCTAGACCTTGATATCAACCTAGACATTGATATCAACCTAGATCTTGATATCAACCTAGACATCGATTTCAACCAAGACCTTGATATTAACCTAGACATTGATATAAACCTAGACCTTGATATCAGCCTAGACCTTGATATAAACCTAGACCTTGATATCAGCCTAGAACTTGATATCAACCTGTCATAGTTCCCCAGATGGCAGCGGAGGAATGGACAGTTAGCCAGATAGTTAGTGTAGTATAATTAGATTATTTAATAGTTGAGACTATGTGTTGTACTCTCTATGTAGAAGTGCAACACATAACTGAGACATGACGCTTTGTGTAGTAAAATAGTGACGATTTAGTAACTGTTGCTAGAAAACAGAGAATAGGGACTTGACTTGCAGAATTAATACCGACGAGATGTGTTTTAGGCTGCAAGGTAGAAACATCATTAAATATATGAAGATATATAAATGAATCTTTGTTCATTATATTAATACATGTCGTCTCGTCCTACGTTGAACAACAACTACTACAATCACCCCTGATGGGGAATAGGAGGAATAATAATAAATGATAGCATCATGTTACTAGGAAATACATAATACGGACCTGAAATGGAACCCCTCCTAATACAAGCATGCGGACAAGAAACTGAACCCCACCTGTACTACACCTTTTATAAAGCAGAAGGACAAGAAACTGAACCCCTCCTTTTACAAACCTAGACCCTGATATCAACCTAGACCTTGATATCAACCTAGACCTTGATATCAACGTAGACTTTGATATCAACCTAGACTTTGATATCAAACTAGACTGATATCAACCTAGACTTTGATATCAACCTAGACCTTGATATCAACCTAGACCTTGATATCAACCTAGACCTTGATATCAACCTAGACCGATATCAACCTAGACTTTGATATCAACCTAGACCTTGATATCAACCTAGACCTTGATATCAACCTAGACCTTGATATCAACCTAGACCTTGATATCAACCTAGACCTTGATATCAACCTAGACCTTGAAATCAACCTAGACCGATATCAACCTAGACTTTGATATCAACCTAGACCTTGATATCAACCTAGACCTTGATATCAACCTAGACCTTGATATCAACCTAGACCTTGATATCAACTTAGACCTTGATATCAACCTAGACCTTGATATCAACCTAGACCTTGATATCAACCTAGACCGATATCAACCTAGACTTTGATATCAACCTAGACCTTGATATCAACCTAGACCTTGATATCAACCTAGACCTTGATATCAACCTAGACCTTGATATCAACTTAGACCTTGATATCAGCCAAGAACTTGATATCAACCTAGACCCTGATATCAACCTAGACCTTGATATCAACCTAGACCTTGATATCAACCTAGACTTTGATATACCCCTAGACTTTGATATCAACCTAGACCTTGATATCAACCTAGACCTTGATATCAAACTAGACCTTGATATCAACCTAGACCTTGATATCAATCTAGACTTTGATATCAACCTAGACCTTGATATCAACCTAGACCTTGATATCAACCTAGACTGATATCAACCTAGACCTTGATATCAACCTAGACCTTGATATCAACCTAGACCCTGATATCAACCTAGACCTTGATATCAACCTAGACCTTGATATCAACCTAGACCTTGATATCAACCTAGACCTTGATATCAACCTAGACCTTGATATTAACCTAGACCTTGATATCAACCAAGACCTTGATATCAACCTAGACCTTGATATCAACCTAGACTTTGATATCAACCTAGACCTTGATATCAACCTAGACCTTGATATCTTCCTAGACCTTGATATCAACCTAGACCTTGATATCAACCTAGACCTTGATATCAACCTAGACCTTGATATCAACCTAGACCTTGATATCAACCTAGACCTTGATATCAACTTAGACCTTGATATCAACCTAGACCTTGATATCAACCTAGACTTTGATATCAACCTAGACCTTGATATCAACCTAGAACTTAATATCAACCTAGACCTTGATATCAACCTAGACTTTGATATCAACCTAGACTTTGATATCAACCTAGACTTTGATATCAACCTAGACATTGATATCAACCTAGACCTTGTTATCAACCTAGACCTTGATATCAACCTAGACTTTGATATCAACCTAGACCTTGATATCAACCTAGAACTTGATATCAATCTAGACCTTGATATCAACCTAGACTTTGATATCAACCTAGACATTGATTTCAACCTAGACATTGATATTAACCTAGACATTGATATCAACCTAGACCTTGATATCAACCTAGACCTTGATATCAACCTAGACCTTGATATCAACCTAGACATTGATATTAACCTAGACATTGATATAAACCTAGACCTTGATATCAGCCTAGACCTTGATATCAACCTAGACCTTGATATCAACTTAGACCTTGTTATCAACCTAGACCTTGATATCAACCTAGACTTTGATATAAACCTAGACCTTGATATCAACCTAGACCTTGATATCAACCTAGACTTTGATATCAACCTAGACTTTGATATAAACCTAGACCTTGATATAAAACTAGACCTTGATATCAACCTAGACCTTGATATCAACCTAGACTGATATCAACCTAGACTTTGATATCAACCTAGACCTTGATATCAACCTAGACCTTGATATCAACCTAGACCTTGATATCAACCTAGACTGATATCAACCTAGACTTTGATATCAACCTAGACCTTGATATCAACCTAGACCTTGATATCAACCTAGACCTTGATATCAACCTAGACTTTGATATCAACTTAGACCTTGATATCAGCCTAGAACTTGATATCAACCTAGACCCTGATATCAACCTAGACCTTGATATCAACCTAGACCTTGATATCAACCTAGACTTTGATATCAACATAGACCTTGATATCAAACTAGACCTTGATATCAACCTAGACCTTGATATCAACCTAGACTTTGATATCAACCTAGACCTTGATATCAACCTAGACCTTGATATCAACCTAGACTGATATCAACCTAGACCTTGATATCAACCTAGACCCTGATATCAACCTAGACCCTGATATCAACCTAGACCTTGATATCAACCTAGACCTTGATATCAACCTAGACCTTCATATCAACCTAGACCTTGGTATCAGCTCAGACCTTGATATCAACCTAGACCTTGATATCAACTTAGACCTTGATATTAGCCTAGAACTTGATATCAATCTAGACCTTGATATCAACCTAGACCTTGATATCAACCTAGACCTTGATATCAACCTAGACTTTGATATCAACCTAGACTTTGATATCAACCTAGACCTTGATATCAACCTAGACCTTGATATCAACCTAGACCTTGATATCAACCTAGACCTTGATATCAACCTAGACCTTGATATCAACCTAGACCTTGATATCAACCTAGACCTTGATATCAACCTAGACCTTGATATCAACCTAGACTTTGATATCAACCTAGACTTTGATATCAACCTAGACCTTGATATCAACCTAGACTTTGATATCAACCAGACTTTGATATCAACCTAGACTTTGATATCAACCTAGACCTTGATATCAACTTAGACCTTGATATCAACCTAGACATTGATATTAACCTAGACATTGATATCAACCTAGACTTTGATATCAACCTAGACCTTGATATCAACCTAGACTTTGATATCAACCATACTTTGATATAAACCAGACCTTGATATCAACCTAGGACCTTAATATCAACCTAGATTTTGATATCAACCTAGACCTTTATATCAACCTAGATTTTGATATCAACCTAGACTTTGATATCAACCTAGACCTTGATATCAACCTAGACCTTGATATCAACTTAGACCTTGATATCAACCTAGACCTTGATATCAACCTAGACTTTGATATCAACCTAGACCTTGATATCAACCTAGAACTTAATATCAACCTAGACCTTGATATCAACCTAGACCTTGATATCAACCTAGACTTTGATATCAACCAGACCTTGATATCAAACTAGACCTTGATATCAACCTAGAACTTAATATCAACCTAGACCTTGATATCAACCTAGACTTTGATATCAACTTAGACTTTGATATCAACCTAGACTTTGATATCAACCTAGACTTTGATATCAACCTAGACTTTGATATCAACCTAGACATTGATATAAACCTAGACTTTGATATCAACTTAGACTTTGATATCAACCTATACTTTGATATCAACCTAGACTTTGATATCAACCTTGACATTGATATTAACCTAGACATTGATTTCAACCTAGACATTGATATCAACCTAGACTTTGATATCAACCTAGACCTTGATATCAACCTAGACTTTGATATCAACCTATACTTTGATATAAACCTAGACCTTGATATCAACCTAGACCTTAATATCAACCTAGATTTTGATATCAACCTAGACCTTTATATCAACCTAGATTTTGATATCAACCTAGACCTTTATATCAACCTAGACCTTGATATCTTCCTAGACCTTGATATCAACCTAGACCTTGATATCAACTTAGACCTTGATATCAACCTAGACCTTGATATCAACCTAGACCTTGATATCAACCTAGACCTTGATATCTTCCTAGACCTTGATATCAACCTAGACCTTGATATCTTCCTAGACCTTGATATCAACCTAGACCTTGATATCAACTTAGACCTTGATATCAACCTAGACCTTGATATCAACCTAGACTTTGATATCAACCAAGACCTTGATATCAACCTAGACTTTGATATCAACCTAGACCTTGATATCAACCTAGACCTTGATATCAACTTAGACCTTGATATCAACCTAGACCTTGATATCAACCTAGACTTTGATATCAACCTAGACCTTGATATCAACCTAGAACTTAATATCAACCTAGACCTTGATATCAACCTAGACCTTGATATCAACCTAGACTTTGATATCAACCAAGACCTTGATATCAACCTAGACCTTGATATCAACCTAGAACTTAATATCAACCTAGACCTTGATATCAACCTAGACTTTGATATCAACTTAGACTTTGATATCAACCTAGACTTTGATATCAACCTAGACTTTGATATCAACCTAGACTTTGATATCAACCTAGACATTGATATCAACCTAGACTTTGATATCAACTTAGACTTTGATATCAACCCCATACTTTGATATCAACCTAGACTTTGATATCAACCTTGACATTGATATTAACCTAGACATTGATATCAACCTAGACCTTGATATCAACCTAGACATTGATTTCAACCTAGACATTGATATTAACCTAGACCTTGATATCAACCTAGACCTTGATATCAACTTAGACCTTGATATCAACCTAGACCTTGATATCAATCTAGACCTTGATATCAACCTAGACCTTGATATCAACCTAGACCTTGATATCAACCTAGACTTTGATATCAACCTAGACCTTGATATGTAAGCAGATTACGAACAGACAGTGCACATCAAAGAGCAATGCTGCTCCTATCCAATGGATACAAAACAAAAGACCGGCCATGCAAAAGGTGGACCTCAGAGATAACAGAGGCGATGAAAGACGCTATTTATGAAGCGCACACAAGGGCTCGTTCTAGAAATCTCTCCTTATCCTGACGCTGTCAGACAAAACATGATTGAGGGAAAAAGAAAGAAAAAGAATAGTGAAAAAGTGGGAACAACATTAATTCTAAACTTTATCAAGAAACAACAAAATGTTCAGCCACACACACATATATATTACTAACAGACAGTGTGCCTCAAAGGGCAATAATACTCAAATACAGTGGATACAAAATTTATGGTCGTCCACACGAAAGGAGGACTGTAGAAATAACGGAAGCAGTGAAAGACACAATGAACAAATGCACATAAGAGTCCGTTCTTGAAATCCATTCTTATTCTGAAGCTAGGAGACACAACAGAATTAGAGAAAGAAAAGAAAAACAAAATAAAGACAGATGAGTTTGACATATTTTATTGCGCCGATACATTCGCTTCAAAGGGTATTAGAAACACAGACACGGACAAACACATAATCACACACACATACATACATATATATATATATATATATATATATATATATATATATATTCACACACACCATACATCAGAGATACATAACCAGGTCCACAACTAGAAATAAAAATGTACAGTAGAGAACGGATAGCAAAACAAAATTACGGACAAAATAAGTTTTAAATATTTTTTTAAAGATACATTTTTAGACAAATTAACAAAAACAAATATGACACTAAATGTCTTCATAGTTAAATTATGAACTTGTAATGTAGTAATAGAATGTCTTCATAGACATATTAACACACAATTTAACCTATGAGTTTCTATGCAGACAAATTAACGAGCACCGAAAAAATATAGATCGTCATGAAGAGAAGTAATGGCTTTTTATTTTCTGGTGCTTTTTTCTTACCTTGGTCCTAGCGTTTCTCAGCGTCGGAGCGCAGCTTGGTCCTAGCGCTTCTCGCTCAGCGTCGGAGCGCATCTGACAAGATAGTAATGATGATGATTGAGCAGAACCTTTGAGCACAATACACTGCCTTTGTTTTCAGTTCTACTAGCAGACGATGAGCTTAGATAGCTTCTTCTTTTCTTTACTATCAACTTCTGTAATGCGACTACTCCGGTATGTGTCATAAACAATGCGGTGCGCTTGAGGTCGTCACCGGTCCGCCATAGTTTGTTTTATTCTGTTGTTTCTGATGGCTAGATTTCCATTCTGACACTGCTCTGGCTGGGGCAGTCTTGCAGGATGTGCTCTGGGGACTGCTTTGGTGTTCTACAGATGCAGGCAGCCGAGTTCATGAAACGTATTCTATGGAGGCGACTATAGAGTAGTAGCTAGTGCAATTGCTTTTTAGATGGGTGGTTCGGACTCAATTACCCCAAAAGATTGAGATTTTCTTATCACCTGAACGGCTCAGGATTGACACAGCATCAATTATGTACCAGAAATACATTAGAGGTCTTTGTGGCTCAGAAAATTAAGTCTTTGCTTTGTGTTCCAAAAGTCGTTGGTTTCAATCAGGACCACACCGTTCTGGTCACGAGTCCATTTTTTGTATAGAGCCTAGAATTGTTGCCGGAGATATGGAGCTCGTATTTTGTGCAATACTCTCAGCAGGTGAGCTGCGTGTTATTTCTGGGGAGGGACCTAAACATATGGTCATAGTTAAAGTAATACTTCCAAGTTTAGTCGCAGATAGAATACAAGAAACAGACTAGAATGTGGTCATAGTTAAAGTAATACTTCCAAGTTTAGTCGCAGATAGAATACAAGAAACAGACTAGAATGTGGTCATAGTTAAAGTAATACTTCCAAGTTTAGTCGCAGATAGAATACAAGAAACAGACTAGAATGTGGTCATAGTTAAAGTAATACTTCAAGTTTAGTCATGAGATAGAATACAAGAAACAGACTAGAATGTGGTCATAGTTAAAGTAATACTTCCAAGTTTAGTCGCAGATAGAATACAAGAAACAGACTAGAATGTGGTCATAGTTAAAGTAATACTTCCAAGTTTAGTCGCAGATAGAATACAAGAAACAGACTAGAATGTGGTCATAGTTAAAGTAATACTTCCAAGTTTAGTCAAGATAGAATACAAGAAACAGACTAGAATGTGGTCATAGTTAAAGTAATACTTCCAAGTTTAGTCGCAGATAGAATACAAGAAACAGACTAGAATGTGGTCATAGTTAAAGTAATACTTCCAAGTTTAATCGCAGATAGAATACAAGAAACAGACTAGAATGTGGTCATAGTTAAAGTAATACTTCCAAGTTTAATCGCAGATAAAATACAAGAAACAGACTAGAATGTGGTCATAGTTAAAGTAATACTTCCAAGTTTAATCATGATAGAATACAAGAAACAGACTAGAATGTGGTCATAGTTAAAGTAATACTTCAAGTTTAGTCCAGATAAAATACAAGAAACAGACCAGAATGTGGTCATAGTTAAAGTAATACTTCCACGTTTAGTCGCAGATAGAATACAAGAAACAGACTAGAATGTGGTCATAGTTAAAGTAATACTTCCAAGTTTAATCGCAGATAAAATACAAGAAACAGACCAGAATGTGGTCATAGTTAAAGTAATACTTCCACGTTTAGTCGCAGATAGAATACAAGAAACAGACTAGAATGTGGTCATAGTTAAAGTAATACTTCCAAGTTTAATCGCAGATAGAATACAAGAAACAGACTAGAATGTGGTCATAGTTAAAGTAATACTTCCAAGTTTAGTCGCAGATAGAATACAAGAACCAGACTAGAATGTGGTCATAGTTAAAGTAATACTTCCAAGTTTAGTCGCAGATAGAATACAAGAAACAGACTAGAATGTGGTCATAGTTTAAAGTAATACTTCCAAGTTTAATCGCTGATAAAATACAAGAAACAGACTAGAATGTGGTCATAGTTAAAGTAATACTTCCACGTTTAGTCGCAGATAGAATACAAGAAACAGACCAGAATGTGGTCATAGTTAAAGTAATACTTCCAAGTTTAATAGCTGATAAAATACAAGAAACAGACTAGAATGTGGTCATAGTTAAAGTAATACTTCCAAGTTTAATCGCAGATAGAATACAAGAAACAGACCAGAATGTGGTCATAGTTAAAGTAATACTTCCAAGTTTAGTCGCAGATAAAATACAAGAAACAGACTAGAATGTGGTCATAGTTAAAGTAATACTTCCAAGTTTAATCGCAGATAGAATACAAGAAACAGACTAGAATGTGGTCATAGTTAAAGTAATACTTCCAAGTTTAATAGCTGATAAAATACAAGAAACAGACTAGAATGTGGTCATAGTTAAAGTAATACTTCCAAGTTTAGTCGCAGATAGAATACAAGAAACAGACTAGAATGTGGTCATAGTTAAAGTAATACTTCCACGTTTAGTCGCAGATAGAATACAAGAAACAGACCAGAATGTGGTCATAGTTAAAGTAATACTTCCAAGTTTAATCGCAGATAGAATACAAGAAACAGACTAGAATGTGGTCATAGTTAAAGTAATACTTCCAAGTTTAGTCGCAGATAAAATACAAGAAACAGACTAGAATGTGGTCATAGTTTAAAGTAATACTTCCAAGTTTAATCGCAGATAGAATACAAGAAACAGACCAGAATGTGGTCATAGTTAAAGTAATACTTCCAAGTTTAGTCGCAGATAGAATACAAGAAACAGACTAGAATGTGGTCATAGTTAAAGTAATACTTCCAAGTTTAATAGCTGATAAAATACAAGAAACAGACTAGAATGTGGTCATAGTTAAAGTAATACTTCCAAGTTTAGTCGCAGATAGAATACAAGAAACAGACTAGAATGTGGTCATAGTTAAAGTAATACTTCCAAGTTTAATAGCTGATAAAATACAAGAAACAGACTAGAATGTGGTCATAGTTAAAGTAATACTTCCAAGTTTAATAGCTGATAAAATACAAGAAACAGACTAGAATGTGGTCATAGTTAAAGTAATACTTCCAAGTTTAATAGCTGATAAAATACAAGAAACAGACTAGAATGTGGTCATAGTTAAAGTAATACTTCCAAGTTTAATCGCAGATAAAATACAAGAAACAGACTAGAATGTGGTCATAGTTAAAGTAATACTTCCAAGTTTAATCGCAGATAAAATACAAGAAACAGACCAGAATGTGGTCATAGTTAAAGTAATACTTCCACGTTTAGTCGCAGATAGAATACAAGAAACAGACCAGAATGTGGTCATAGTTAAAGTAATACTTCCAAGTTTAATAGCTGATAAAATACAAGAAACAGACTAGAATGTGGTCATAGTTAAAGTAATACTTCCAAGTTTAATAGCTGATAAAATACAAGAAACAGACTAGAATGTGGTCATAGTTAAAGTAATACTTCCAAGTTTAATCGCAGATAAAATACAAGAAACAGACTAGAATGTGGTCATAGTTAAAGTAATACTTCCAAGTTTAGTCGCAGATAGAATACAAGAAACAGACTAGAATGTGGTCATAGTTATAGTAATACTTCCAAGTTTAGTCGCAGATAAAATACAAGAAACAGACTAGAATGTGGTCATAGTTAAAGTAATACTTCCAAGTTTAGTCGCAGATAGAATACAAGAAACAGACTAGAATGTGGTCATAGTTAAAGTAATACTTCCAAGTTTAGTCGCAGATAGAATACAAGAAACAGACTAGAATGTGGTCATAGTTAAAGTAATACTTCCAAGTTTAGTCGCAGATAGAATACAAGAACCAGACCAGAATGTGGTCATAGTTAAAGTAATACTTCCAAGTTTAATAGCTGATAAAATACAAGAAACAGACTAGAATGTGGTCATAGTTAAAGTAATACTTCCAAGTTTAGTCGCAGATAGAATACAAGAACCAGACCAGAATGTGGTCATAGTTAAAGTAATACTTCCAAGTTTAGCCAGATAAAATACAAGAAACAGACTAGAATGGTCATAGTTAAAGTAATACTTCCAAGTTTAATAGCTGATAAAATACAAGAAACAGACTAGAATGTGGTCATAGTTAAAGTAATACTTCCAAGTTTAATAGCTGATAAAATACAAGAAACAGACCAGAATGTGGTCATAGTTAAAGTAATACTTTCAAGTTTAATCGCAGATAGAATACAAGAACCAGACCAGAATGTGGTCATAGTTAAAGTAATACTTCCAAGTTTAATAGCTGATAAAATACAAGAAACAGACTAGAATGTGGTCATAGTTAAAGTAATACTTCCAAGTTTAGTCGCAGATAGAATACAAGAAACAGACCAGAATGTGGTCATAGTTAAAGTAATACTTCCAAGTTTAGTCAAGATAGAAATACAAGAAACAGACTAGAATGTGGTCGTCATTAGAGAAATTGAAAACACATTGTGTTAGTGACCATGTGTCGTTGAAATTCATGGGTTCGAGTCCAGCTTGGAAAAACAAAACTCGGTGTGCACACGTTGTGGCATTTGAACAACATGCTCTCTGACCCATTTCTAGAGATCTAAATTACAATTACTCCTGAAGTTGGAGTTAACTCGCCTGGATGGCGAGGGACACTGGGGATAAGAAAGAGATACTTTACGTAAATAAGTCAGAGATACGTATTAAGTGAGATGAATATGCCTTAATTCATGGTGGGACATAAAATAAAATACAAAACTATATTACAACACGATAAAGCAGCCATTTTATGACCAACTCAAAACATATAGTCAGAAGCAAAAACTATCACCAAACGGCACGACGAAGCAAAGTGAGATAAAGAACATCCAAAACATCTTAAGGATGGATGGATATTACTAACTAACCAGAAGGGACTAGACAGCCATTTCTGCCTCTGGACGGTCAAACAGAACGAGACACCATCTGTACATTAAATTCAAGTTAGGCACCAACGTGACCTGTGCCCGTGTTCAAGGACAGGAAACAGAGTATATCCACAGAACTGCCCCAGTATGCAGGCCTGATAAGAGAGGTGGGACTACTAACAGAATTGCCACACAATCACAAGTGTGGCTACAACTGAGGCAGATGGCGGCGTTTCTAGAGAACTGGAATTCCCAATCTAGTGAGAACGCAGAAGAAGAAATAAAATATGGTCTCAAAACAAAGGCCTCCACGCTTGACAGAGCAGGCAGATTGTGCCATGAAATACGCCCATCTACAAAAATAGCATGTGCATGAATACGCTCATCTACAGTGCCAGCATGTTGTGCTATGAACATGCCTGTATCTACAAAGCAGCATGTTGTGCCATAAAATACATTCACAGTGCTACAGTGAACATGTTGTGCTATAAAATACCCATCTACAGTGCTAGCATGTTGTGCTATAAAAATACGCCCACATCTACAGTGCTAGTGTATTGCAGCTAGAAAATACGCCCATTCACAGTGGGCTAGCATGTTGTGCCATAAAATACGCCCATTCACAGTGCCAGCATGTTGTGCTATAAATACGCCCATCTACAGTGCCAGTAATACGTTGTGCCACAAAACACGCTCCATCTACAGTGTTAGCATGTTATGCTCCTTGAAATACGCCCATCTACAGGTGTTAGTATTGAAACTTACATAACACGCCCATCTACAGTGTTAGCATGTTGTGCTATAAAATACGCCCATCTACAGTGCTAGCATGTTGTGCCAAGGAACACGCCCAGCTCACAGTGCTAGCATGTTGTGCCATGAACATGCCCATCACACAGTGCCAGGCGAAGAGCACCTTAAGAAGCATGGTTATGGTTTAAACCTGTGTTTGCAAATTGTTTTATCCAGATGCTCTAATACTTCTTTGTTATTTATTTACTTACTCATAAGGTTACTGGCTCCGGTGCCTTCCAGTGGTTTCATTACTTATCCACATATCCAGAGAGACTATAGTTATGAAATAAACACGCCCTGTGTAGAGGCCACATCTTACCAAACAAAGGCGTGAACAAACCTAAAGACGAAGTACAAGTATTTTTCATCCAATAGCTTGTTCTGGATAGAACTTTGCCGTCCTAACAGTCCTTTCATCTTTTCTTCTTTGACATCTATTAAATGGTCTTCTTTTCCATCCCTAGGTGTCTTTTTATTTTGTCCAAAATACTGCAATTTTCATTCTATTTTTTTAGCATGAGCCAATTTTTTCTTTCTGATTTTAATTTTCTCAGGATAGATCTATTTGTTCTCTTCAATGTTTCTTCTACATTGAACCTATAAAATAATTCAAATTCAAAATAAACATGTGTGTTTTCACTGCTTTTAAATGTCCATAGTCTACAAACATATGTTGCCACTTCTCGTGGAAATATGCATTCACTTAATATTCCATCTTTATTTATTCTATCATTTCCACTTGCAGTTTGACAAAGAACAAAAATAAGATAGATCGGACGTTTCGGACAAAAAGGCCTGTAACAAGAAAGCATTTAACAATCTTCACAGTGTCTATAATATGTTATATAACTATCGTATTGTATCCCGTACTGTAATTATATTTTAGTTTGATAAGACTGTCGGTCGAAAAGGTTTTATCGCGAATTCTCAGCATTTTAATACTACTACGCGGTAACTGCACTAGCCATGCGACCATTGAATCTTTAACAGGCTCATGTTCTACCTGTCATACACCGACATAAAAAATATGTATTATCTGCAGAAACGATAGTGTTTTTTAACAAGACAATTTTAAGACCAGGTGGTGGTTCCGTTCTTCGACACCGGAAAACAACACGGGGAGGGGGTGTTCCATATTATCGATTACTAATTTTTCTATGGATTAATTACTTGTTTGGTTGATAGAAACATCATCGTTGCACTTCGGTGAGTAAACTGATGTGATCTGGATCTTTCTTACAAAGAAGATCTCAACCGCAGTCCACGAACCCGTAGTACCGGTGCGGGTCTCTGATTTTAGTAGGAATTTAATTTTTAATGTTTCGAATGAATTTGCAGGCAGCGGCTTTCCAGCCTGATTCTCAGTTTTCAACTGTCAAAGGTTCTATCACGTCCTCAAATTGAACAGATGACCTACGTTTTATCGTCCGCTCTTCCGACAGACTAGAGACTCGATCTCACCCACTCTGAAATCAGAGATCTCTGGAAAAAAATATCCCTCATCGCTCCATGAGGAAGCGAACCGAGTAATTTTTGGTACGAGAGGCGAGCGCCTAACCTCTACGCCACGTAGTACTTGTTTATTGTATGGCAACTCATCTTAGTACTGTGTTACTATTCTCTGGTGTGAAACAGATATTACACACAGATAGCAGGTTAGTGCGAGCAGACTCATTTATCAGTTGGTGATTGTCTTCTTAATTATATTTGCATGTTTGCTGTAGAAGTCTTCTTCTTCTTCTTCTTTATGTCTGTTCTATTGATTCAATTTTAATCACCTTTGTGATATGTTTGATTCACAAGAACGTGTATATTGCTAATATTGGTTTATAGGCCCCTTAAAACGCATAGACTTCACACGTTTAGGGACATGTGCATCCGATTTCAGCCAAAACCTCCTTAGTCGCTTCTTACGACATGCATGGCAGGTAACATGGTTCTATTCTTTACACCCCAAATTTGGGCCCCGGTAACCACTGGCGACGTGGTAAAGTGATGTATCATTCTACTAATATTTTACAACATCAAAATTGCTTCATTTGTCGGGTGTCTTCATCTTATATTCATATATCATCATTATCAATGGCTGCCGTGACGGCTGGTGCAGGCGACCGCGGATCTCCTAAATTTCTTTTGGTGTTTGGCATTCTTCACAGATGTACGACGTTCTACATGCTAGGTCAGGCTATCCAAAATTTTCTACTTGCCTTCCGTCTTGCTCATACTGTATCGATTTTACTGGTTGTCACAATGTGTCTACGATGCCACATCTCATTGTATTTTCCTGTGCTAGATCATTAATTTGTACATCCTACAGTGGATGAGAAAAAGGAAGAAATAATCGTTTTTTCGACAAGTATACGAGGTGGAGGCTAGGCCACACCAGACAAGTAATGAGGTGAGGCTTAGGCCACATTGTGACAAGCAATGAGGTGAGCTTAGGCCACACAGTGACAAGTAATGAGGTGAGGCTTAGGCCACACAGACAAGTAATGAGGTGAGGCTTAGCCACACTGTGACAAGTAATGAGGTGGGAGGCTTAGGGCCACATTGTGACAAGTAGTCGAGGTGAGGCTTAGGCCACATTGTGACAAGGTAATGAGGTTAGGCTGAGGCCACACAGACAAGTAATGAGGTGGAGGCTTAGAGACATTGTGACAAGTAATGAGGTGAGGCTTAGGCCACACAGATAAGTAATGAGGTGAGGCTTAGGCCACACTGTGACAAGTAATGAGGTGAGGCTTAGGCCACATTGTGACAAGTAATGAGGTGAGGGCTTAGGGGCCACACTGCAGCAAGTAATGAGGAGGCCAGGGCCACAGACAAGCAATGAGGTGAGGCTGAGGCTACACAGACAAGTAATGAGAGCGAAATACAGATTGTATAAGTAATGAGGTGAGGCTTAGGCCATCAGACAACTGTAAATCAAAGGGAGATGAGACTATATCATACATATATATATATATATATATTATAGACAGATAGACATATAGACATACATCTAGACAGACAAAATACACCTAGACAGACAGATGACAAATAGATTAAATAGATAAATAGGACAGATAGATGGTCAGTGACAGACGGACAGACGGACAGACGGACAGATTTGACAGACGGATGACGGATAGATTTGGATAGATTTGATAGATTTGGATAGATAGAGGATAGATAGATAGATAAGATAGATAGATAGATAGGATAAGATAGATAAGATAGATAGATGATAGATAGATAGATAGATAGATACAGATAGACAAGATAAGATAAGATAAGATAAGATAAGATAAGATAAGATAAGACTGTGATAAGAGTAAGATAAGATAAGATAAGATAAGATAAGATAAGATAAGATAAGATAAGATAAGATATATATAAGATAAGATAAGATAAGATAAGATAAGATAAGATAAGATAAGATAAGATAGATAGATAGATAGATAAGATAGATAGATAGATAGATAGATAGATAGATAGATAGATAGATAGATAGATGATAGATAGATAGATAGATAGATAGATAGATGATAGATAGATAGATAGATAGATAGAGATAGATAGATAGATAGATAGATAGATAGATAGATAGATAGATAGATAGATAGATAGATAGATAGATAGATAGATAGGATAGATAGATAGATGATAGATAGATAGATAGATAGATAGATAGATAGATAGATAGATAGATAGATAGATAGATAGACAGATAGATAGATAGATAGATAGACAGATGGATAGATAGATAGATAGATAGATAGATAGATAGATAGATAGATAGATAGATAGATAGATAGATAGATAGATAGATAGATAGATAGATAGATAGATAGATATATAGATAGATAGATAGATAGATAGATATATAGATAGATAGATAGATGATAGATAGATAGATAGATAGATAGATAGATAGATAGATAGATAGATAGATAGATAGATAGATAGATAAGATAAATAGGCAGATAGATAGATAGATAGATAGATAGATAGATAGATAGATAGATAGATAGATAGATAGATAGATAGATAGATAGATAGATAGATAGATAGATAGATAGATAGATAGATAGATAGATAGATATTAAGATAGATAGATAGATAGATAGATAGACAGATAGATAAGATAGACAGACAGATAGATAGATAGATAGATATTAGATAGGATAGATAGATAGATAGATAGATAGATAGATAGATAGATAGAACCATAGCAAAGTAAAGAAAGGTAATGCAATAGTAGAGAAGAAATCGAGTGTGAGGGAGAGAGAGAGCGAGGAAAGAGAGAGAGAGGAGAGAAAGAGAGAAAGAAAAAGAAAGAAGGTGAGGAGAAAGATACACTCCATATGTTCTTTGATTACAACTTGTCCTCACACTAATGTCCCCTATAGTTTTCTGTACTTATTTGATTATAAATATTTCTTTCATCTGTCTACAGACAACTGAAAATAGATAGGACCATCATCATTGCACTTCGGTGAGTAACCATGTATACTCCGATCTCTTTCTTACAAGGAAGATCTCAGCTGCAGTGCACGAACCGAGCACCGGAGAAGGTCCCAATGAACTTTGAAGATGGGGAAGATTTTTAATAGAATTTATTTTTAACCTTTTTCTAATGAGTTTTACAGCTGGCTTTCAGCCTACTTTCTGATTTTGAATTGCCAAAGGTTCTTTTTCCCCTAAAATTGAACACAGGGTCGTTTTATCGTCTGTTCCGATAGGACTAGGAACCGATCTCACCTACACTGAGATCAAGGATCTATGGGGAAATATCCAGATGGCTTCCACGAGGGGGCGAACCTGACTTGACACGAGCACCCAACCTCAACGTCAGAGAACACAATTTCAGCCTTTACTCAACTTAATTTCATAGACTCAATGACATTCAGTAAGCCAAGGTCTCACTTCAGAGCACTTTAACAGTAGCAGGCGAAGATTTCAATATCCGCTTACTCAATAGTAAAATAAGAATATTTAACTCGATGACTTGGGGAAACAGCCATAGGGAAATTTAAACTATCGTCATCCTATTATTTCCCCATCACCATCATCACCATCATTATCATATCATCATTATAATAATTATTGTCATCAACACATATACATTATCACTACATCATCAATCATTACATTACCTCATACCATATATCAACATATCACACATCATTCACATCACATTTCTTATCAATAACACATTATCATAAACATATCATACAAATTACTGCCATTTTATACACATCATCATATATCTACATATCAACCCCATCATATCATATATCATAGGTGTAATGCCAGTAAGAGTAATTGTTCATGGCTTGCCAGTTTTGACACGATCATCACAAGAGTTTTTGATCACTCTGTACTTGTATAGACATGCCATATGGTCGAATCATCAAAATATTGGTGGATTTCATGAAAAGATGAGACTGCAGTAAACTATTTGATTGATAAAAAAAGTAAACACATATTTTATAAAAACAAAAACAATGACAAAGTTTGTCATTGTTTTGTAATTTGTAAAAATACAGTACTTTTGAAATTGTTTTGGATTTCTTTTAAAGATGTTAAGACGTTGATCTTGTATTTTGAAAGTTGTGGGTTCAAATCTGGTCTAGAGTGACATATGCAATTTTCTTCGGGGATTCCTAGGGGTTTTGCTGAGCTAAGAATTTGTTCTTTTTCAGCTCCCGTTTTTGTCGATCCAGAAGAACTTGAGCTTTCAACTCTTCGGCTCGGTGCCATGGACATCGTAAATCTGGAGAACCTGTGGATTTTTTGCCAGCCCACGAAATTGAACTGTACACAGAGGCCTTGCCACCCATCGTCCAACGTGCTAGAACACGCTAGGCAGGCGTGTTGCAACCCTTTATGACAGGTGACGTTTCCTTTCTGCCTTGAAGGTCGGAGCTGTATGGGAAAATCCGATGCACTGAATTCAATCCTGTGCATTTAGACGCTTTATCTAGATATTTATCTCTTTATCTTGAATTTGTCTTTTACCCATCAAATGTAACACTAAATATCACTACAGTGTTGAACTAATCTGTCTTCTGTAAGAAAGACAACAGCAACATCCTGCGATAAGTAGAATAACTGCCAGCTTGGCGTTACCACTTGAGGAGCATCTGACCGATTGGATAAGAGCGCGGCTTCCTTCTGGTAGACCAGGTTCAATCCCCGGTAAAGCCAATACGTTTTTTCTGTTGGGGGCATAAATTAAAAAGGGAAATCCTGCACCTTAACTTTTACCACGTCTCCGTCTATCGCCCCAATTAATTCTACTACGCAGTCCTCCGTGTCTTATAGCAGTAAAGTAGTAAAAGTGCTTCCCAGTAGAAGCAGTTTGAAAGTGCTTTCACTAGCAGTAAAGTCAGTTTAAAAGTGCTTCACTAGTAGTAAAGTCAGTTTAAAAGTGCTTTCACTAGCAGTAAAGCCAGTTTAAAAGTGCTTCACTAGCAGTAAGCTAGTTTAAAGTTCTTTCACTAGCAGTAAAGTCAGTTTAAAAGTGCTTCACAAGCAGAAAGCCATTTTAAAAAAGTTCTTTCACTAGTAGTAAAGTCAGTGAAAAGTGTTTTCACTAGCAGAAACCAGTTTAAAAGTTCTTCACTAGTAAAGTCAGTTTAAAAGTGCTTTCACTAGCAGAAAGCCAGTTTAAAAGTGCTTCACTAGCAGTAAGCCAGTTTAAAAGTGCCACTAGCAGAAAGCCAGTTTAAAAGTGTTTTCACTAGCAGTAAAGCCAGTTTAAAGTGCTTCACTAGTAGTAAAGTCAGTTTAAAAGTGCTTTCACTAGTAGTAAAGTCTTTGAAAAGGCTTTCACTAGTAGTAAAGTCAGTTTAAAAGTGCTTTCACTAGTAGTAAAGTCAGTTTAAAAGTGCTTTCACTAGCAGTAAGCCAGTTTAAAAGTTCTTTCACTAGTAGTAAAGTCAGTTTAAAAGTGCTTTACCAGTAGTAAAGTCAGTTAAAAAGTGCTTTCACTAGTAGTAAAGCCAGTTTAAAAAGTACATGAAACCAACCAGTCTTCTACAATTTTCAAAGAAATCACACGAACCATATTCCGGTTCAAATTAATCACCATGCAAAAACAATCCACAAAAAGAGAAGTTACAAACCTATTGTCTCCTCAAGGATCAAATACAAATAAACAAACACAGTAATTGCGTGACATGATAAGGCCGCAGCCATATGTTCAACCATTTTCAAGCGGTTTTTACGCAATATATGCCAAGTACAGTGGATCTGTTCCTGTATGTACAAGATACTCATGATAAAGGACAACAGTTACTAGTAGTAACGAATAGACAGAGAAGATGTTACTTTTGACTAAATTATCAATCAATTATCTCCCATGTACTACATGGTTTGTTTGAACAAAAGGGCATAATTTTATAAGGGCAGTAATTTTGACTATCTCGGAAACTGATCATCAGTTAAACCCTATGCCTAACTGTGGAAAAAAAAAGTAGAGAAGGACACAAGAAAACGACATTTAAATAATAGTACTGTTTATTCATTGTTAAGGGGGATCTGGTCGGGAAACTCTTTTCGTTGCTTTCATATTAATGTAGAATTTGTGTTACAATTTTGAGATATTATGACTTAAAAGAGTAGAAAAAATTAGTAAAAAATATTCAACGTTTGATGGAAACAATAAAAATAGCCTAAACACAAAATCTAAACCTAAGGCTCTGAATTAATGAATATAATGATGTTTTCACTCTAGGTGAGCAATTGTAATATCTAATACTCACTGATTTTTAGGATATATTAAATATTAATTTTAATGAATTTTTATTAAAACTCACAAAAATAGCTTTTTGACTCGATTTGAGGGGATTTACCAAAATTTGTAAAATTAATATTGAACATATCCTAATATATAGATATCTGCTCTTTTTTTCGAATCTCCCTACGCACACAACTCTCTATGTTTCCATAAAAGTAAAAAGTAAAGGAACCCTTCATACCTGTGTATATAGGTCAATACAGTTTTAGGGCCTGTATTTTCATTGACTGTCGTCACACGATGTGGGCAGCATCACGCCGGCCGCCTTACTTTCCCAGAGCATGTCTGGTACCCAGTTGAGGCTGGGTCGACCGAGAGAAAAATGTGCGGAAAATTCCACGCGCATTGCAGGAGCTGAACCCAGACCACCAGCCTTGCAAAGCGAGTTCACTAACAACTACGCCACAGCGGCTTTACTTATGTTTCCATACAACACATATATTCTTCTGTTCTATAGAACGGAACACTCTTTTTCTCTCTCTCTATTCTTCCCCTATGCTCTCTATTTTCTCTCTCTATTCTCCCCTCATTCTCTCTATTCTTCTCTCATGCCTTCTATTCTCTCATATTCTCTCTATCTTCCTCATTCTCTCATCTCTCTCATTCTCTCTCTATGCCTTCATTCTCGCTATTCTCTTCTCCTATTCTCTCATTCTCTATTCTCTTCTTTATTCTCTCTATTCTTTCTCTATTCTCTATTCTCTTTCTATTCTCTCTATTCTCTCATTCCTCTCTATTCCTCTCTCTCATCTCTATTCTCTCCATTCTCTTTCTATTATCTCTCTTTCTCTCTTTTCATATTCTCTTCTCATTCTCTCTCTATTCTCTCTCTCTATTCTATCCTATTCTCTCTCTATTCTCTCTCTCATTCTCTTCTCTTCTCTTTCTCTCATTCTCTCTCTCTATTCTCTTTCTCATTCTCTCTCTCTATTCTCTCTCTATATATACATATATCACAATCATACTCCTCAGACTCTCTTATGTCTACAAAATAGAGCAAACTTTATCTCTCTAATCCTAGTGTCTCTTAATCTTTCTTTCTAAATCTATTTATCTCTACTTATCCATCTCTTCTTCTTATTGATCTATCTCTCCTTATCCGTCTCTGGTTGTCACTGCTATCTTTTTCATTCACTCTCTCTCTCTGTATCCGTTTTATCCCTCTCTTTCACACGTGTGCACACTCTCTCATTTCATGAAACTAAATAAAAAAGTATTTTCTTCTTTCTTCAACAACACACAAACTCACATGCGAGGTTCTACAGAATATGAGAAAGGTTTATTTTCTCTCTCTATCTTACACACAATGGTACCCTCTCCAACACGAAGATTATATCTCTCTTTATCTTTCTCTTTTACTATATCTTGTTCTATCTATCTTTCTATCTCTCTTATATATCTTGTTCTATCGATCTTTCTATCTCTTGTGCAATCTCTCTTTCTAACACACACACACGGTCACGTGCATAGATTTCTAAATAATCAAACTCTCTCTCTCTTTTCCTCTCTTGTCCAATTCCACACACACACACACAATCGTATTTCTATACAAGTGAACAATTTATCTTTCTCTCTCCTCTCTAGCACACACACACACTTTCTCATTTCTTCAGAACAGGGCAAGCTCTATATCTCTACCTTCCCCACACACATACATTCTCTCACTTTTCCAGAACAAGCAGTCTCTCTCCTTATTTGCTCTCTAACTTCACACACACTTTCTCATTTCTCCAGAACGAAACAAGCTCTCTTATCTTTACCTCCTACACACGTATACCCCTCTCTTTTTCCAGAACTAGCACCTTTACTCTCTCTCTCTATGTTCTCTAACTCACACACACTCACTCACACTGACACACACACACATAGACACGCACACTCTCACACTTCTCCAGAAGGGAACAATACGAAACATAAAAACCGCGCATGTGTTGTTTCAATGCAGGCAAGTCAATCAACCAATCGATATCTATGCCTGCCTTTAATATGCAGATGAGCCACGTGTGCTCACCATCTGGTGGTCTCCTAAGGGCGGATAACTCCCAATAACTCCACTCTCCCTTGTGGGGTCTGGAACACCTGCTTCCCCGCGACAGCTTTGCTTGCTCCCACCGATATGACGAGCATAGGGAGAAAACAGGCTGTCTTGATAGGACAACACGGACGTAATATTTGATTCATGATTTTCATAACTCCATTTTTGTTTTAAAATGTAGTGGGGTTTAAAAAATATAAAGACAAAATATAAGAGAGGGCAAGTAATTTCGTATAATTTAATGATGTAGGATGTGCAGTGTTAGAACATCACAGTACTTGGTTCATAGGATATTATGAAAGTAAGGTGTTAAGGAGGTTTTCGCTAGGAATTCTTAATCGAGTAAAGAAAGCTAAACAATACAGTCACTATAATGATATAGGGTTGTGTAGTTTTGAATACCTCACAGTATTACGTCGTTGCATATTTTGGAAGCAAGGTGTCAGGAGGTGCTCGCAGGATTCATTCCTTAACTGAGTAGCCCTTTTTCTTCGAACGCTCAACAACGACCACCTGTTAACCACTCTGTGTGATTTGTATGTGATCTGAGTCCTAAAGCAACTGCATATTGTGCAGTTAGGGCATACAAGTAGCGCAGCACATCCGATTTCTGCAACGCTTTTATTTACTAGGTAGCTTCCCTAGTCCTACATCATTGCCTTTACGACATGCCTTATAGGTCACAGTGGTGCTATTCTTTTCTTCTCTTGCGGGCCCAGGCACCACACAGATGAACTGAGAAGCGAATGCTAAACAAAGAACTATAATACCACAGTGTTGTGAAGTTTTGAATACCTCACAGTACTAGATCGTAGTATATTATTGAAGAAGGTGTCCAAGAGGTGTTTGCTAGAATTCCTTCCCTAAATCAGTAACGAACTCTAAATAAACAACTCCCTATATTGACGTAGGGATGTGAAGAGTTGAATACATCACAGTACTGCTTCATAGGGTATTATAAACAATAATTTGCCAAGAAGCTTGCTATGATTCCTTCTGTAATTCAATAACAAAAATTGTACAAACATTTTCACTACTCTAGCTTTACAAAGGACAGCACTAGAAACAAATGAAGATCCACGTTTCGATCTACAAGATCTTCATCTGGTACATGAACCCATTCATAAAAGTATTATATAAATGAATATATGAAACAAGACATACTGACAGGAAATTTTTTTAACTTTTGGGGTCA
>JADZMA010001140.1:0-24691 GCA_020796225.1 Arion vulgaris
GAGCAACTTTAAAATTTTTATTTATTGTCATATGCAACTGTCAATCATACTCTTGAGGCTAGTTATCAAATTTCCTTACTCATTGCTAAATTATGGATAAATCATACTATAGGAAAGAATTTAATTAAACCATCAATATCAGCATTTCTTAAAATGATTCTGGAAAAAGATGACAAAGAGGCGAAAGCTATGCCACTCAGTAACTATACTGTTATCAAAAGAATAGACGAAATGAGTGAAGATATTGAAATACAACTTGTTGAAAAGTTGAAAAGAAGAAAATTTTCAGTTCCAATGGATGAATCAACTTTGAGAGACAGTGAGGCTGTATTGATAATTTACGTAAGATATATTGATAAAGGGATTGTGCTGAAGAAATGTTGTTCTGTAAGTCGTTATAAAGCACCCCTACCTCCAAAGATACGTATAATAAGCTAAAAAATTACCTAGATGTCAAATATATTCCAATTTAAAATATAATATCTTGTGCCACAGATGGTGCTCCTAATATTATTGGCAAGAAAAATGGCTGCTTACAATGGATGAAAGATGAGAATCCAGAAATACTTCTTGTGCACTGTATTATTCACAGGAAAATTTGGTAGCTAAAAATATTTCGCCTGTTCTAAACGAAGTATTAAATTCGGTTATAAAGTGTATCAATGCTATTAAAGCTAATGCCAAATGTGAGCGTCTCTTCATGCTATTTTGTGAAGAACAAAATGCAGACCATGTGAGACTTTTCTTTCACACTGAGGTAAGATGGTTCTCAAAAGGGAACTGCTTGAAAAGATTTATGGAACAAGTTGATACTCTTATTGCATTTTTTAACGACTTGAGCCTGAAATAATAGTTAACGGTCAAGGTATAAGCATTGTGAGTTATCTAGCCATATCTTTGAAAAACTAAATATATTAAATGACCAACTTCAAGGAACAAATAAAACTCTTGTTGATGTTAAAGCACATATATTTGGTTTCATTACCTTTATTGAATTATGTAGAATATATTTGCAAAAATGTTTGGAAGTTTCATTGGCTCCAGAAATATGAAATGACTGATACCGTTATACTTGTTATTGTCGATCATCTGAAAATTCTACCGGCTGATTTAAAGGTAAGATTTTTTGTTGTTGAAATAAATTGATTTTCCACCTTGGATGTTGTAGTCAATGTTAGTGGATTTGTCTGATATTTCAAATATGCAGTATCAAAGAGAACTCGTAGAAATACAAAATCAGTTAAAACATCATTTAATATAAAAATAAGTCATGACATGACTTTGTGAGGAAACATAAATCAAATATACAAATTCAATCAAATGTGCAAGAAAACTGTTATTACTATTTCTATCTTCCTATTTATCTGAATGTGGATTTTAGTGCCATAACTGATTTACTGCTAAAAAAGGAATCGGCTGGATGTAACACAACGAGGAGACTTCAGACTGAAGTTAACTAAATTGTAACCTAACATAAAATTTCTCTGTAGCATGCATCAAGCGCAAGGATCTCACTAAATGTAATTAATAAATAATTACTAGTAATTAAACAAATATAGAAACATCTTCTTTAAAAATTTTTTCGTACTTGAATTTACTTTCGATTATATGTTTGAAAATTTGCTACTGTGTTTCTCAACAATTTCCTAGTGATTTCTATCTAAAATCTTCATTTAAGTTTCTACAATGGACAATTCAATTTTTGAAACTAAAATGTTTTGTATATTTACAATATAGGGTGGGGTTGGGGCGCATGAATTTTGAAAGGCTTTGGTGGGCATGGCACAAAAAAATTGGGAAACACGCATAAATATACGTAGTTTCCGTTTTCAGTCCAGTGTTTCCCGGGACAGGGAAAATGCATAGTAAACTCTTGGACACTGCTATAGAATATCTACGTAGTTCCCCGTCCAATGTTTCCGGGTACAGAAATGAAAAGTAAACTCTTGAAATTACCCAAATGCCGAACGCGCTTCGGAACGGCAAAAAACTCCATCAAAAACAAACCCCCGTGAGGGGAAAGTAAGGTCAAAAGCAAAGCTTATGGTACAAACCCCATTGGCTAAAGGAAATACTTTTTTGGACAACGATCATTCTACATAGACAAATGGCGTCAAACACCATGCTCAGATCATACAAAGGCTAAATAACGCCAAAATATGATCGTTCCCAAAAACAATGCGTCTCTAATGACTAGAAAGTTCTATCGGAACGACCTCATAAGTCAGAGAGTGCATATTTGCAACTTTGGCGAAGATCATGTATAAAAATATAAGGGCGAAAAATGATCGTAAAAGAGCAATGAACAATAAAGTGACATTTCCAGTGATGTCCAGAGGTCGAGAATGTCTAAACGAGCGACTACCCAGTCGCAAAATTTTATAACCTTTAGCGTAGGGGTCAGGAAAATTGAGGGACTAAAGATCACTAAGAGTGTTTACCATACGATGTGTACGGAACGATCTCACCAGTAAAAATCCGATAGAGAAGTCCACTTCACTAATTCTCTGAACGTAAAATACCAATGGTACGAGGACTCAAGACAAGAGTCACACGCACAGCATGCTTTCTGCAACGATCACACTGGGGGATCTAACTAAGTATCTTAAGTCTGAGGCTGTCCTCAACCGAGGAACACCAAAGTTAATTTACTCGCAAAATCAGTCAAAAACGCAATTTAGAACCTTTAATTAACAGCGGGCGTTTAGAAGAAGAAGAAATACCACACTTTATATAATTTCAAATACTTTACTTTCTAAGATTTCAAATACTTCACTTTCTAAGATTTCAAATACTTTACTTTCTAAGATTTCAAATACTTTACTTTCTAATATTTCAAATACTTTACTTTCTAAGATTTCAAATACTTTTTTTAGATTTCAAATCTTACTTTCAGAATTTCAAATACTTACTTCTAAGATTTCAAATACTTTACTTCTAAATTTCAAATCTTTCTTTCCCAAGTTTCAATACTTTACTTTCTAGTTTCAAATACTTTCTTTCTTTAAGTTTCAAATACTTTACTTTCTAAGTTTCAAATACTTCTTTCTAGAAATTTTAAATTTACTTTCTGAATTTCAAATCTTTACTTTCAAAATTTCAAATACTTTTACTTTCTAAGATTTCAGATACTTCTTTTTTAAGATTTCAAATTTTTACTTGATTTTAATCTTTTACTTTCAGAATTTAAATCTTTCTTTTTAGAATTTCAAATCTTCTTTTTAAATTTCAATATTTCTTTCTGAAATTTAAATTTTACTTTTCTAGAATTTCAAATCTTTTCTAAGATTTTAAAATTAACTTCTAAGATTTCAATACTTTAATTCAAGATTTCAAATCTTCTTTTTTAAAATTTCAAATCTTTACTTTCTAAGATTTTAAATACTTTTCATTCTAAGATTTCAAATATTTTTCTTTCTAAGATTTCAAATACTTTACTTCTAAGATTTCAAATACTTTACTTTAAGTTTCAAATACTTTACTTTCTAGAATTTCAAATCTTTACTTTCTAAATTTCAAATACTTTACTTTCTAAGTTTCAAATCTTTTTCCCATAATTTCAAACATTTGTTTCTATAATTTCAAATACTTTACTTCTAAGATTTCAAATACTTTACTTTAGATTTCAAATACTTTCTTTCTAGATTTTAAATCTTTACTTTCTAGGATTTCAATCTTTTTTAAGATTTCAAATCTTTACTTTCTAATTTCAAATACTTTACTTTCAAGATTTCAAAAACTTTACTTTCTAGGATTTCAAATCTTTTCTTTTTAAAATTTCAAATCTTTTTCTTTCTAGATTTCAAATACTTTACTTTTTAAGATTTCAAATACTTTACTTTCTAAGATTTCAAATACTTCACTTTCTAGGATTTCAAATACTTCACTTTCTAAGATTTCAAATACTTTACTTTCTAGGTTTTAAAACTTTACTTTCTAAGTTTCAAATATTTACTTTCTAAGATTTCAAATACTTACTTTTTAAGTTTCAAATCTTTTTCTATCTAGAAATTTTAAATACTTTACTTCTAGTTTCAAATACTTTACTCTAGGAGTTCAAATCTTACTTCTAAGATTTCAAATACTTCTTCTAAGATTTCAACTTTACTTTCTAAGATTTCAAATACTTTTACTTTCTAATATTTCAAATAAATTTATTCAAATTTCAAATACTTTCTTTCTAAATTTCAAATACTTTACTTTCTAGGATTCAAATA
Source organism: Arion vulgaris (assembly GCA_020796225.1). Lineage (NCBI taxonomy): Eukaryota > Metazoa > Mollusca > Gastropoda > Stylommatophora > Arionidae > Arion > Arion vulgaris. Next base: position 4,218 of record JADZMA010001140.1, read on the forward strand.
CTTTACTTTCTAAGATTTCAAATACACTTTCTAAGATTTCAAATCTTTTTCTAAGATTTCAAATACTTTACTTCTAAGATTTCAAATACTTTACTCTAATATTCAAATACTTTACTTTCAATATTTCAAATACTTTTCTTTCAAGATTTCAAATATTTACTTTCTAGGATTTCAAATACTTTACTTTAAGGGTTTCAAATACTTTAATTTCTAACATTTCAAATCTTTTACTTTTTAAAATTTCAAATACTTTCTTCTAGGTTTCAAATACTTTACTTTCAAGATTTCAAATACTTTACTTTTTGTATTTCAAATACTTTCTTTCTAAGATTTCAAATACTTTACTTCTAGGTTTCAAAATTCTTTTAAGATTTCAAATACTTTCTTTCTAGAATTTCAAATACTTTACTTTATAAGATTTCAAATACTTTACTTTCTAGGATTTCAAATACTTTACTTTCTAAGATATCAATACTTCCTTTTTAAGTTTCAAAACTTTACTTTCTAAGATTTCAACTTTTCTTTCTAAGTTCAAATACTTTACTCTAAGATTTCAAATACTTCTTTCTAATTTTAAATACTTTTTTTTAAGATTTCAAATACTTTTATCTAAGATTTAAATACTTTTCTTTCCCAATTTTCAAATACTTATTCTAATATTTCAAAATTTCCTTTACTTTTTTAAGATTTCAAATTTTACTTTTCTAGATTTCAAATACTTTACTTCTAGGATTTCCCCAAATCCCTTTCTTAGGATTTCAAATCTTTACTTTCTAATATTTCAAATACTTTGCTTTTTAATTTCAAAACTACTTTCTAGGATTTCAAATACTTTACTTTCTAAGATTTCAAATACTTTTATTTCAAGTTTAAATCTTTACTTTCAAGTTTCAAATACTTTACTTTCAAGATTTCAATATTTTTTTCTAAAATTTCAAATATTTACTTTCTAGAATTTCAAATACTTTACTTCTAAATTTCAAATACTTTTACTCTAGAATTTCAAATTTTACTTTCAAGATTTCAAATACTTTACTTCTAGGATTTCAAATTCTTATTTCTGTTTAAAACTTTTCTAAGTTTCAAATACTTTACTTTCTAAATTTCAAATACTTACTTCTAAATTTCAAATATTTTCTTTTCAAGATTTCAAATACTTTACTTCTAAGATTTCAGATACTTCCTTTCTAAAATTTCAAATACTTTACTTTCTAAGTTTCACTTTACTTTCTAGAATTTCATATTTACTTTTTAAATTTCAAAAATTACTTTTTAAGATTTCAAATTTTATTTTTAGAATTTCAAATACTTACTTCAAATTTCAAACTTTACTTTCTAATTTCAAACATTTTAAATTTCTAAAATTTCAAATACTTTTTTCTTTCTAAAATTTAAATACTTTACTTTCTAAGATTTCAAATACTTTCTTTTAAGTTTCAAATCTTTCATTCTAAGATTTCAAAATTTTACTTTCTAAGATTTCAAATACTTTTCTTTCTAAGATTTAAATTTTATTTCTGGGTTTCAAATACTTTACTTTTAAATTTCAAATACTTTACTACAAATTTCAAATCTTTACTTTCTAAGATTTCAAATCTTTACTTTCTATAATTTTAAATACTTTGCTTTCTATAATTTCAAATACTTTACTTTCTAAGATTTCAAATACTTTACTTCTAAAAATTTCAAATACTTTACTTTCTAAGATTTCAAATACTTTACTTTTTAGGATTTCAACTTTTTTTCTAAGATTCAAATACTTTTCTAATATTTCAAATACTTTACTTTCTAAGTTTCAAATACTTACTTTCTAAGATTTCAAATCTTTACTTCTAAGATTTCAAATACTTCTTTTTGGATTTCAAATACTACTTTCCAAATTTCAAATCTTTACTTTCTAGGATTTCAAATACTTCACTTCTAGTTTCAATCTTTACTTTCTAAGATTTCAAATACTTTTACTTTCTAAGATTTAAACTTTTCTACATTTCAAATACTTTACTTTCTAAGTTTCAACTTTACTTTCAGAGTTAAATGCTTCATTTTTAGTTTTCAAATACTTTACTTTTTAAGTTTCAAATTTCTTTCTAATTCAAATACTTTACTTTTAATATTTTAAATACTTTACTTTCTAAGATTTCAAATCTTTTCTCTAAAATTTCAAAACTTTACTTTCTAGGATTTCAAATACTTTACTTTCAGATTTAAATACTTTCTTTCTAAGTTTCAAATACCTTTTTTCGATTCAAATACTTTACTTTCTAAGATTTCAAATACTTTACTTTCTAATATTTCAAATACTTTACTTTCTAATATTTCAAATACTTTACTTTTTAAGATTTCAAAAATTACTTTCTAGATTTTTAAATACTTTACTTTCTAATTTCAAATACTTTTAATTTTAACATTTCAAATACTTTACTTTCTAAGATTTCAAATACTTTTCTTTCTAGGTTTCAATACTTTCTTTCTAAGTTTCAAATTCTTTCTAATATTTCAAATACTTTACTTTCTAAAATTTCAAATACTTTACTTTCTAGGTTTCAAATACTTACTTTCTAAGATTTTAAATACTTTACTTTAAAATTTCAAATACTTTACTTTCAGATTTCAAATACTTTACTTTTTAGGATTTCAAATCTTTCTTTCTAAGATATCAAATCTTCCTTTCTAAGTTTCAAATACTTTACTTTCTAAGTTTCAAATCTTTTCTTTAGTTTCAAATACTTTACTTTCTAAGTTTTAAATACATTACTTTCTAAATTTCAAATACTTTACTTTCTAAGATTTTCGATACTTTCTTTCTAGTTTCAAACTTTTCCTCTAATATTTCAAATACTTTCTTTCTAAGTTTAATACTTATTTCTAAGATTTCAAACTTTACTTTTTAGGGTTTCAAATACTTTATATCTAGGATTTCAAATACTTCTTTCTAGGATTTCAAATATTTTCTTTTTAAAATTTCAAATACTTACTTTCTAAGATTTCAATACTTTACTTTCTAGGTTTTAAATCTTTACTTTCTGATTTCAATACTTTACTTCTAAGATTTTCAAATACTTTACTTCTAATTTTAAATACTTTACTTTCTAAGATTTAACATTACTTTAAGATCAAATACTCACTTATAATTTCAAATACTTTACTTTCTAAGATTTCAACTTTCTTTCTTATTTCAAATACTTTACTTTCAAGATTTCAAATACTTTACTTTCTAAGGGTTTCAAACATTTTCTTTCTATATTTCAAAATACTTTCTTTCTAAGATTTCAAATACTTTACTTTCTAGGTTCAAATCACTTTCTATAATTTCAAATACTTGACTTTCTAGATTTCAAATATTTTCTTTGGATTTCAATACTTTCTTTAAGATTTCAACATTTACTTTCTAAGATTTCGATACTTTTTTTCTAAGATTTCAAATACTTTCTTCTAAGTTTCAAATCTTTTTTTAAGATTTCAAATACTTTACTCTAAGATTTTAAATACTTACTTTCTAAGATTTCAAATACTTCACTTTTAAAATTTAATACTTTACTTTCTAAGTTCAAATCTTTCTTCTAAGTTTTAAATACTTTACTTTCTAATATTTTAAATACTTTACTTTCTAATATTTCAATACTTTACTTTCTAAGATTTCAAATACTTTACTTTCTAGGATTTCAAATACTTTATTTCTAGGGTTCAAATACTTTAATTCTAATATTTCAAATTTATTTCTAAATTCAAATACTTTCTTTTAGGGTTTTAAAACTTACTTTCAAGATGTCAAATACTTTTTCTAATATTTCAAATACTTTTTCTTTCTAAAATTTCAAATACTTTCTTTCTGGATTTCAAATATCTTTTAAGATTTCAATACTTATTTCTAAGATTTCAAATACTTTACTTTCAAGATTTCAAATACTTTCTTTCTAGGATTTCAAATACTTTCTTTCTAAGATTTCAAATACTTTACTTTCTAAGTTTCAAATACTTTACTTTCTAAGATTTCAAAAACTTTCTTTCTAAGATTTTTAAATACTTTACTTTCTAAGATTTCAAATACATTTTCTTTCTAATATTTCAAATACTTTATTTCTAAGATTTCAAATACTTTCTTCTAGATTCAAATCTTTACTTTCTAATATTTCCAAATACTTTACTTTCTTATATTTCACATACTTTACTTTCTAAGATTTCAAATACTTTACTTTCTAAGGGTTTCAAAAACTTTTTTATCTGGATTTCAAATACTTTACTTTCTAATTTTCCAAATTTTATTTTCTAAAATTTCAAATACTTTACTTTTAGGGTTTCAAATACTTTCTTTCTAAATTTAAAAACTTTACTTTCAAGATTCAAATACTTTACTTTCTAGGAGTTCAAATACTTCACTTTGTTTCAAATCTTTACTTTAAGATTTCAATACTTTTTTCTTTCTAAGTTTCAAATACTTTACTTTGTAATTTTCAAATCTTTACTTTCTAAGATTTCAAACTTTACTTTCTAAAATTTCAAATTTACTTTCTAGGATTTCAATTCTTTCCTTCTAAGATTTCAAATACTTTACTTTCTAAGATTTCAAATACTTTACTTTCTAAGATTTCAAATACTTTACTTTCTAGATTTCAAAAACTTTACTTCTAATATTTCAAAAACTTTTTCTTTCTAATATTTCAAATACTTTTCTTTTAAGATTTCCCAAAAACTTTACTTTCTAGGGTTTCAAATACTTTCTTTCTAGGGTTTCAAATCTTTATTTCTAAATTTCAAATACTTTCTTTTTAAGATTTCAAATACTTTACTTTCTAGGATTTCAAATATTTCTTTCTAGATTTTTAAATCTTTACTTTCTAATATTTCAAATACTTTACTTCTAAGATTTCAAAATTTCTTTCTAGGATTTCAAATACTTTACTTTCTAAGATTTCAAATACTTTACTTTCTAGATTTCAAATACTTTTCTTTCTGTTTCAAATACTTTACTTTTAGATTTCAAATACTTTCTTTCTAAGATATCAAATCTTCTCTTTCTAAGATTTCAAATACTTTACTTTCTAAGATTTCAAATACTTTACTTTCTAAGATTTCAAATACTTTACTTTCTAAGATTTCAATACATTCTTTCTAATATTTTTAAATACTTTACTTTCTAAGATTTCAAATACTTTTTTCCTAAGATTTCAAATACTTTACTTTCTAATATTTCAAATACTTTACTTTCTAATATTTCAAATACTTTACTTTAAGTTTCAAATCTTTACTTTCAGGATTTTCAAATACTTTACTATCTAGGATTTCAAATCTTTACTTTTTAAGGGTTTCAAATAATTTTCTTTTAATATTTCAAATACTTTACTTTCTAAGATTTCAAATACTTCACTTTAAGTTTCAAATACTTTCTTTCTAAGTTTCAAATACTTTACTTTTAAGATTTCAAATATTTTACTTTCTAAGTTTCAAATACTTTACTTTCTAAATTTCAAATTTTCTTTTACTTTCTAAGATTTCAAATACTTCACTTTCTTAAATTTCAAATACTTTACTTTCTAAGATTTCAATACTTTCTTCTAATATTTCAAATACTTTTTTCCAAGATTTCAAATACTTACTTTCTAAGGGTTTCAAATACTTTTCTTTCTAATTTTCAAATACTTTTACTTTCAAGATTTCAAATACTTTACTTTCTAGGGTTTCAAATCTTATTTTTTAATTTTCAAATATTTTCTAAGATTTCAAATCTTTTACTTTCTAGATTTCAAATTTTTACTTTCTAAGATTCAAATATTTCTTTCTAAGATTTCAAATACTTTACTTTCTAAGTTCAAATACTTATTCAAGATTTCAAATACTTCACTTTAAGATTTCAAATCTTTTACTTTCTAAGTTTCAAATACCTTACTTTCTAAGATTTCAAATACTTTACTTCTAAGTTTCAAATACTTTCTTTTTAGGATTTCAAATACTTTACTTTTTAAGATTTCAATATTTACTTTCTAATTTTAAATACTTTACTTTCTAATATTTTAAATCTTTATTTCTAAAATTTCAAATATTTTCTTTCTAAGGGTTTCAAATACTTTACTTTCTAGGATTTCAAATCTTTATTTTTTAAATTTCAAATATTTACTTTAATATTTCAAATACTTTACTTCTAAGTTTCAAATACTTTACTTTCTAAAATTCAAAATTTACTTTTAATATTTCAAATCTTTACTTTCTAAGATTTCAAATACTTTACTAGGATTTCAATTTACTTTTAAAATTTCAAATCTTCTTTCTAAGTTTCAAATGCTTTTCTTTCTAAAATTTCAAATTTATTGGTTTTAAATATTTTCTAAGATTTCAAATACTTCACTTTCTAAGATTTCAAATACTTTACTTTCTAAGATTTCAAATACTTTACTTTCTAAGATTTCAAATACTTTACTTTTTAAGTTTCAAATACATTACTTTCTAATATTTCAAATACTTTGCTTTCTAAGATTTAAATCTTTACTTTCTAAGATTTCAAATACTTTATTCTAATTTTCAAATACTTTACTTTCTAATTTCATCTTTACTTTCTAAGATTTCAAATATTTACTTTCTAGGATTTCAAATACTTTTTCTTTTCTAGATTCAAATTTTACTTTCTAATTTTAAATCCTTTATTTTCTAAGATTTCAAATACTTTACTTCTAGGATTTCAAATACTTTACTTTCTAAATATTTCAAATACTTTACTTTTTAAGATGTCAAAATACTTTACTTTCTAGGATTTCAAATACTTTACTTCTAAGATTTCAAATACTTTACTATCTAGGTTTCAAATACTTTACTTTTAATATTTCAAATCCCTTTTTTTTCTAAGATTTCAAATACTTTACTTTCTAGGATTTCAAATACTTTACTTTCTAATATTTCAAATACTTTACTTTCTAAGATTTCAAATACTTTTCTTTCAGGATTTTTAAATACTTTTTTTCTAAGATTTCAAATATTTACTTTCTAAGATTTCAAATACTTTACTTTCTAGTTCAAACTTCTACTTTCTAAAATTTCAAATACTTTACTTTCTAAGTTTCAAATACTTCACTTCTATAATTTCCCAAAAACTTTACTTTCTAAGATTTCATACTTTACTTTCTAATATTTCAAATACTTTATTTAAGATTTCAAATACTTTCTTCAGATTTTAAATTTTCTTTCTAATATTTTAAATACTTTACTTTCTAAGATTTCAAATCTTTCCTCAGTTTTAAAACTTCTTTTAATTTCAAATACTTGACTTTTTAAGTTCAAATACTTTCTTTCTATGATTTCAAATACTTTACTTTCTAAGTTTCAAATACTTTACTTTCTAAGATTTCAAATACTTTACTTTAAGTTTCAAAATTTACTTTCTAAGATTTCAAAAACTTTACTTTCTGATTTCAAATACTTTACTTTCTAAGATTTCAAATACTTACTTTCTAAATTTTCAAATACTTCACTTTCAAGATTCAAATATTTCTTTCTAGTTTCAAATACTTTGACTTTTTAAGGGTTTCAAATACTTTTCTTTTAATATTTCAAATATTTACTTTCTAATATTTAAATACTTTTTCTTTTAAGATTTCAAATACTTTACTTTCTAGGATTTCAAATCTTTATTTCTAAGATTTCAAATACTTCACTTTCTAAGATTTCAAATACTTTTTCTAAGTTTCAAAATCTTTACTTTCTAAGTTTCAAATACTTTACTTCTAAGTTTCAAATCATTACTTTTTAATATTTCAAATTTTCTTTCTAGGGTTTCAAATACTTTCTTTTTAAGTTTCAAATACTTTCTTTCTAATATTTCAAAACTTTTACTTTTAATTTCACATACTTCTTTCTAAGATTTCAAAATTTTTCTTTCTAGGATTTTAAATCTTTTTATCTAGGATTTCAAATATTTTATTAAATCCTTTATTTTCTAAGATTTAAATCTTTTTTCTGATTTCAAATCTTTACTTTCAATATTTCAAATTTTCTTTCTAAGATGTCAATATTTCTTTCTAGGATTTCAAATTTACTTTTAAGTTTCAAATACTTTCTTTCTAAGATTCAAATCTTTACTTTCTAAGATTTTAATACTTTACTTTTTAAGATTTCAAATACTTTTATTTCTAAGATTTCAAATCTTATTTTTAATTTCAAATCTTTTTCTTTCTAAGATTTCAAATATTTCTTTCTAATATTTTAAATACTTTTACTTTCTAATATTTCAAATTTCTTTCTAAGATTTCAAATACTTTACTTTCTAGGTTTCAAATACTTTTACTATCTAGATTCAAATACTTTACTTTCTAATATTTCAAATCTTTATTTTTAAGATTTCAAATATTTATTTCTAGATTTCAAATACTTTATTTTTAATATTTCAAATACTTTACTTTCTAGGTTCAAATACTTTATCTAATATTTCAAATACTTTATTTCTAAGATTTCAAATACTTTCTTCTAGGTTTTAAATATTTCTTTTCTAAATTCAAATCTTTACTTTCTTTAAAATTTCAAAAACTTTCTTCTAAGTTTAATATTTTCTTTCAAATTTCAAATATTTACTTTCTTAATTTTTAAAATTTACTTCTATAATTTCAAATACTTTTTTTTTTTAAGATTTAATATTTACTTTCTAATATTTCAAATTTTTTTAAGTTTCAAATACTTTTTTCTAGGGTTTCAAATACTTTCTGATTTCAAATACTTTACTTTTTTAATTTCAAAACCTTTTAAGTTCAAATACTTTACTTTCTAAGATTTCAAATATTTACTTTCAGTTCAATACTTTTCTTTCTAAGATTTTCAAATATTTACTTTTTAAGTTCAAATCTTTCTTTAAGTTTCAAAAACTTTACTTAAGTTTCAAATATTTTATCTAAATTTTAAATACTTTTTTAAGTTTCAAATCCTTTTTTCTAGATTTCAAATACTTACTTTCTAAAATTTCAACACTTTCTTTCTAAGGGTTTCAAATACTTTCTTTCAAGTTTCAAATACTTTACTTTCTTAGATTTAAATACTTTCTTTAAAATTTCAAATCTTTACTTTCTAGGATTTCAAATACTTTTACTTCTAAGATTTTAAATATTATTTCTAAGTTTTAAATACTTTACTTTCTAGGGTTTCAAATTTTTCTAGTTTCAAATATTCTTTTTTAAGATTTCAAATACCTTTCTTTCTAAAATTTCAAATACTTTACTTTTCAATTTCAAATATTTCTTTCTAAGTTTCAAATACTTTACTTTCTAATTTTCAAATCTTTCTTTCTAATTTCAAATTACTTTTAAAAATTTCAAATACTTTACTTTCTAGATTCAAATACTTTACTTTTAGATTTCAAATACTTTCATAAATTTCAAATACTTTACTTTCTAAGATTTCAAATACTTTCTTTCTAAGGGTTTCAAATATTTTCTTTCAAGATTTCAAATACTTTTTTCTAAATTTTCAATCTTTACTTTCTAAGATTTCAAATACTTTACTTTCTAGGGTTTCAAATACTTTACTTTCTAGTTCAAATCTTACTTTCTAAGATTTCAAATACTTTACTTTCTAATTTAAATACTTTACTTTCTAGGGTTTCAAATACTTTACTTCTAGATTTAAAATTCTTTTATATTTAATACTTTACTTCTGTTTAACATTTACTTTCAAGATTTCAAATCTTTACTTTCTAAGTTTCAAATACTTTACTTTTTAATATTTCAAATACTTTACTTTCTAAGATTTCAAATACTTTACTTTCTAAGATTTCAAATACTTTACTTTCTAATATTTCAAATACTTTACTTTCTAATATTTCAAAACTTTACTTTTAAGGGTTCAAATACTTTACTTTCTAGGATTTTTAAATACTTTACTTTCTAAGTTTCAAATACTTTACTTTCTAAATTTCAAATCTTTTATTAAGTTTCAAATACTTTTACTTCTAAATTTCAAATCTTTACTTTAAATTTCAAATACTTTACTTTCTAAATTTCAAATACTTACTTTCTAGGGTTTCAAATTTCTTGTTTAAACATTTCCCAAGATTTCAAATACTTTACTTTCAAGATTTCAAATACTTTACTTTCTAAGTTTAAATCTTTACTTTCTAGGTTTCAAATCTTTACTTTCTAATATTTCAAATCTTTACTTTCTAAGATTTCAAATCTTTACTTTCTAATTTCAAATCTTTACTTTTTAAGATTTCAAATACTTTACTTTCTAAGTTTCAAATACTTTACTTTCTAAGATTTCAAAATATTTACTTTCTAAGATTTCAAATACTTTACTTTCTAAGATTTCAAATACTTACTTTCTAAGTTTCAAATACTTTACTTTCTAAGATTTTTAAATACTTTACTTTCTATAATTTCAAATATTGACTTTCTAAGATTTCAAATACTTTACTTTTTTAAGATTTCAAATACTTTACTTCTAAATTTCAAATACTTTACTTTCTAAGATTTCAAATACTTTACTTTCTAAGATTTCAAATGCTTTACTTAAGATTTCAAACTTATTTCTAAAATTTAAATACTTTACTTTTAGATTTCAAATCTTTACTTTTTTAAGATTTCAAATTTCTTTCTTAAGTTTCAAAAACTTTACTTTTTAGATTTCAATACTTTACTTTTTTAAAATTTCAAATACTTTACTTTCTAGAATTTCAAATACTTACTTTCTAAGATTTCAAATCTTTCTTTTTAAGATTTCAAATACTTACTTCTATAATTTAAATCTTTTTTTTCTAAGATTTAAATAATACTTTAAAATTTCAAATACTTTACTTTCTAAGATTTCAAATACTTTTCTTTTGTTTCAAATTTATTTCAGTTTCAAATACTTTCTTTCTAAGATTTCAAATACTTATTTTAAGTTTCAAATTTACTTTTTTTAAGATTTCAAAACTAACTTTAGTTTTAATACTTTTCTTCTAAATTTAAATACTTTATTTAAAGATTTCAAATATCCCTTTTCTAATTTTCAAATCTTTACTTTCTAAGTTTCAAATCTTTACTTTCAAGATTCAAATATTTTACTTTCTAAATTTCAACATTACTTTCTAAGCAAACCTTTTCTTCTAGTTTCAAACTTTTAGTTCAACTTTACTTTCTAATTTAAATCTTCTTTCTAAGTTTCAAACCCTAAGTTTAATCTCTCTTTTTATTCTCAATTTCAAATATCTTACTAAATATTTCAAATGCTTTCTTTTTCTATCTTAGGGTTTCAATGCTATTTTGGGTAACTTACTGATAAAATTTTTAGTTTCAAATTTTTTAATTTCAAAGCTTTCTTTAAAATTTCAAATACTTTACTTTCTAAGTTTCAAATACTTTACTATCTAGAATTTCAAATACTTACTTTCAAATTTCAAATACTTCTTTCTAGTTTCATACTTCACTCTATAATTTCAAATACTTGACTTTCTAAGTTTTAAATACTTTTCTTTCTAAGTTTCAAAAACTTTACTTTCAAGATTTCAAATTATTTCTATTTCAAATCTTACTTCAAGTTTAAATCTTTACTTTCTAAGATTTCAAATACTTTACTTTTTAAATTTAATATTAACTAAGATTTCAAAAACAACTTTCAAATTTCAAATACTTTACTTTCTAAGTTTAAATTTATTTCTAGTTTCAAATCCTTCTAAAACTTCAAATCCTTTACTTTCTAAGTTTCAAATCTTTCTTTCTAAGTTTCAATTTTTACTTTCAGGTTCAAATCTTCTTCTAAGGTTTACATACTTTCCTTTCTAAGTTCAAATACTTACTTTCTAAATTTCAAATATTTACTTTCTAAATTTCAATACTTTTTCTAGGTTCAATACTCTTTAAATTTCAAATTTACTCTAAATTTCAAAAACTTTCTTTCTAAAATTTCAAATTCTTTCTTTTCAAATCTTTCTTTCTAAATTTCAAAATTTCTTTCTAAAAACAAATATTCCTTTCTAATATTTCCAAACCCTAATTTTCAAAAAACCCCTAAGTTTTCAAAAAACACTAAGTTTTCAAATAACCCAAATTTTAAATAACACTAAATTTTAAATAATACTTTTTTGATTTTAAAAAAATGTTGCCAAATATTACCCATCTTCTTCTTCTTCTTACCCCTCCCTAGGGAACATGGTCTGCAAACAAGGGTTTTAAAACCCCCCAATCCAATCCATCTTTTCCCGGTCTCCCTCCCCCCCTATTGTCCTGGGGTTCCCTCGGGGAAACCTGTCTTGTGATTTGTTTTTAAATTTCCTGTCCTTTTGAGACCTTCCCTTTTTGGGCCTTCTTCTTCGTTGGGTGGAGGCTATGAATTTCCCTTTGGCTTTTTGTACCCCTAGTGTTTTTCGGTTTTGGGAGCTCCCCCATCCCAAAATTCTTTTTCAAACGACATGCGGAAGGTAACAGTGGTTCTATTCTTCACCCAATTGGGCCCCTACCCCGGGTGAAATATTATTTTTGCATTCATTAAAGTATTATAACTGATAATTTCAAAAAATAAAATCCCCGTTTCCAGGCAATTCTTCTGAGATTTAAAGTCAATTCTCTTGGATTTCAGTCAATTATTTGGATTTACATCAATTTCTTTTGAGATTTCAGTCATAAATTTTTCTTTACATCCCAAAAAATAATTTTTCGTGTGTAAGTTTTTACCAATGTCACCCCACGGAAAAATGGTACAAATTTCATCCTCATTCCCAGGGCTCGGAGACAAAGAATGGACAAGCTGAGATATCCAACATGTCTACTTTAAAAAAGAAACTGCTTTCATCAAAAGGGCAATAACACCAGAGTTGATCAAAAGAAGTGTTTCAAGATTGCGAATACCGCATTAAAATTAGAAAAGATGACCCATCTCATCATCAAATATCTTTTCCCGAGCGAACTTTTCCACCCCGGGGCTCCAGAATTTCTTTTCTTGGTCAGATGTCTTTCTCTGGCTTAATTTGAAACCATTTCATCCCAAATCCCTCTTTGCTTGTTTTCCCTTTTCTATTTCCTCCTCCTTCCCTGATGGTCTTTAGATCTTTTCCTTTTTTATTCCCAAAAAATTTTAATTTTTTTCTTTTTATTTGTGCATAAGTCAGGTTTTTTTTTAAATTGTGCGTTCTTTTAAAATCTTTTTTCCTTCTCTTTGGTATAAAAAGGACGCTTCTTTAAAAGTTATATTCAACACTGGTGTATCCTGAACACATCGACTTATAAAATACTAGTTGATTAACCCGGCTTGGCACGGATGATAGTTGTTAGTAATCTTTGATGAGAAATTGGTGAGCTGTTCCAAGAGATGTCGTCTTCTTCTTCAGCAATCTATGGTCATGCGCTTAATTACTGTGGACCACAAAATGGGCAGTCAGCTTCAGGTCTGTCAGGTTTTCCCAAATGTTAGTTTTCAGGTCGACTCGGTGTGGTCTCGTGTTGCTTCTCAGCTCACTCAGGAGAGGACAGTCTTGCAAGATATGCTCTGGTATCTGCCCCACCTGCTAACACTGGCAGAAAGCTATTTGACTTATTCCTAGTCTATATAAGTCTTTGTTGAGTCTGCAGTGTCTGGCGCGTAGTTGAAATATAATGACCTGATCTGTTCTGCCTAGGTCTTTGAGGGAGTCTTTTCCATAATCATATCAATGTTTGTCTTTCAGTCTATTGCTGATTTTCTCTGTATACGGGTTTTGACCTCTTGATAAGACATATCAGTTTGGGTCAATACCCGATTTAGAGTCAATATTCTAAATTATACAGTTTGCTCAAACCAAAGAAAACGAAAAAACGCAATTTTTATAGCGTAGTTTGAAACAACAAATTATGGGACACAATTCATGCCTATGTTGCATCTAGTAATTTGTGGATTATATCCCTTTACTTCACCCGCATGGTGTAGAAATATGGTGGATTGGTCATCAAGAAATAGATTAAATTTAATTGTAAAGCTTATATTGATCCGATTTCGACACAGTTTCTTCTACAACTTAACTTTCGAAGATAAAATTTGCGGAAAAAATGGTGAATATTGGATATAAACTGACGTTTTCATACTGGGCACATTGCGACAGTCAGCTTTATATTATAAGACTAGCTGATTAACTCGGCTTCGCACGGGTGAAAGTTGTTAGTAATCCTTGATGAGGAATTGGTGACGCCGTTCCAAGAGATATTATTTTTTTCTAAATATTGTACGTTATATTTATTTATCAGTTATGGCCAGATAGTAAACAACATTCCTTGTTTTCCCGTGAAAACACCATGTCTTGAAGTTGTTCTATTGAGTGCACAATATTGCAGAAGTCTTCTGGTAGTTTGATTGTGTCAGTGTTTGGTTCCTTGCAAAGCCGCCAATCTCCTAAAGCAAGCAATTGATCAGCAAATTGTCCAGCATTGACATCCTGCTGTAAATGAACCCTCATGTTGGTAGTTAATTTTAAATTTTGAACATGTCTCCAAAGATGGGATGATTTCAGACACGCCTTGAGCTCATCATCCATTGTTTCTCTATAAATAATAGGAAGTGTTTGCTTAAAATCACCAGCAAGAACCACTACTGCTCCACCCATAAGTTGTCGATTGTTTCTAATGTCTTGATGAGACCTGTTGAGTGCTTCTAGTCCGTGCTTGTGAATCATAGTGCATTCATCCCAAACAATCAATTTGCATTGTTGTAAAACTGCCGCTTTTCCTTTACTGATGTTGCAAATTGGCTCTTCGGTACGTGCTAAATCGAGTGGCAATTTAAGAGTAGAGTGGGCAGTTCGCCTTCCTTGAAGCAAAGTTTCTGCTATTCCAGAAGAAGCCATTGCAATTGCAATATGCGATTGAAAGCGAATTTTTGAAAGAAGTAAATTCATCACAAACGTCTTTCCTGTCCCTCCTGGTTCATCAATGAAGAATAGACCGCCTGTATCACCATTCACTCGGTTCATAATTATATCGTAAACTTTTTTTGGGTCATGAACAATAGTTTCATAATGGTTATGTAATTCTCTAAGTCGCCGGCGTTGAAGCGGTTTCTTTAAGTATTTCTCTCTGCAAACGATTGATGTTGTTTGCTGATGTGGAAGCCTCTATTCAGGTAAAGTTTACCAACTATGTCAATAACATTATCCTCTATGATGATTAAAACTTTTTAAAATATATCTTCGTTGTAAACAATTTGCAAGTCAGATTATGTTCTATTGTAATGATTAAGAATATCTTCAAACATACTTTCCTTGAATGTGTCCCACAAATTTTGTGGATTTGATGGATTGCATGAGGTAATAATGATGATGAAAAGTGATCTGATCTTTTGTGGTGATTCTGATGCAACTGTTTCTGCCATCGTAGCATGCCATTGATTGTCGTCCTCCAGTAAATCAAGCTTTTGGCATGCTTCACGGAATGTTGCACAAACTTAACCCTCAACCGTCTTTAATTCAGTAAATTATATTAGAACTCTAACGGTATGAAGTAGGATGAGGAGGTAGAAACATTCGAAATTATTTGGATGAACAGTATAAACACGTCCTAAAACATCGCTAGATTTAACTCCATCGAACCCAACAACTGTGACTCCCTGCTTTCTTCTATTAAAAGCTTTCCTTAACCTATCCCATATGTAATATTTAGCAACTTCAAAGTAAAGTAAAGTCTTTGCAAAGTCGTCGTTTTGACAAAGCTCAAAAAAGGTAGTTAAAGTTGTTCTTGGAGGTTGCTGAACTCTTTGTTGGAAATTTTCTGTATTGAAGTAAACTCTCTGTCCGTTTTCAAGTGGACGTTCAGTTGCATTACGGAGGGATATCTTCATGAACTGGGAATCCAATATCCAAACTGCTTCATTGCGCTGATGTAGCAGCCAGCACGATAACCTTCTATTTCATCAATTAATTCTCCATCTTTTTGAATGCCAAACACAGCTTGATCAGAACTTTTGTGTATGTATTTTAACACATATTTGATCGATTTTACTGAATTGCAGTACTCAACATTAATATGTGCATCAAACATTCGTGACAACATTGTACAATACGGAACAATTCATCTATTGTCGATGTTAAATTCAACTGAACTATTTCCTTTTCTTAGTTGCTTCGAATCTCCATCAGCTAACTTTCTTCTTCGATATAGTGGATAGCCATCTTCTCCAGTTTGAGTTTCGAGCAACAGACTCTTCGGATATCGTTTGGTACATTTGCCGTCCTTCATACATGGTGAATTCGGATTGATGTATCCACATGGTCCATGCATCATTTGTTCTATAACGGTTTTATGTAGTTGTGGATCTAAGTTCGGATCAGGAATCTCCGACCTAATAATGCGATCAATATTATTTGGGTCAATCTTATTTAATAACCAAAATAATAAATGGTTATGTGCAAACCCTGTTTCTGCCATTCTGTTGAAGACACCCAACATCTCACAGACCAAAGATCTCTCTTTCGTTATAAGTTGCATGAATTTATTAACTTTGACGAAACACACGTGCAATTAGATCATATGTCTATCCAAATGTGACTGTCCGGGCAGTAATTCATCTTGTATTTCTTTCCATTTTGGGTTACATGTAAACGTTATGAAGAGATCAGGTTTGCCATAATTGCGAACATAAGTAATCGAATCTTGGGTATATTCATGCATATACCGCGTACCTCCGGTAAACGTTGATGGCAAAATAACCAACCTGCCATGGTTGTTTGCCTGGTCATCTATAGCAATAGTATCCATCAAATGAACATATTCTTCTGATCGTAGTTTTGTTTGGTTCAATCGAATATAGAGCAATCTTTTGCATTCAATTTTTGCGAACATATCTACCAAACATTGATGGAATAATTGGCGAGAACTTGCGATTTGGAGTATCTCTGATCATGATTCGAAATGAGAGAAATCCTGTAAAGAAAAAACTTGTTTGAAATCAATTTAGTGACTGGATCCTTTGATTGATGCAAATGTAGTAGCCGTCTTCACCGAGGAAATAAAATTGGATACTGAAGGGCATCGAAAGATCTGTGTGTTTCTGAAATTCGTTTCAGCTTGTTGTCTCGTTTTTGTAAAATTACATCCCGCTTTCCAAATCATTTCTGCTATGATAATGGCAACTTCGTTTACTACAGGTGCATTATAAGTCCGCTCATGTTGACCGGTCGGAACTATGTCAGCGCCGATTGAAATTTTCCTGTCGTCAGTGGGCAATTGATCTAATGCAGTCTTGAAACTTCTGACATAACTATTGCAAATGTGTAGCATACGTTGAATAGCTAACACTGTATTGTGATTAGTTCCTGAATTACAATTGATGCGCTGATTTACTCAGCATCTTCATTACCCATGAAATAAATTTAAGAAATTTTGGTCTTCATTTGGTTGTGGCAAGAGTGAACCACATTGATGATATACTTGACCTTGAATTTTAAAAGTTGGCATAAATCCTTGATGAGAAATTGGAGGTGTGCCAAAAGATGTCATCTGAAAGCATGATTTGTATTTTGTGATATTTTTTAAGAAGTTAAAGTCAGCTATGTCGTCCATAAACGATTTTAATGGTTCAGGTGGTTCTTGTAATGCCGGCAACTGAACTTTTCCTCCAGAGCAACACATTCCAGGTGTTTTACCAATCTATTTTTTTGCCTTGCAGTGAGGATAAACCTGTTCAATCCCCCAATATCAATTATTGGGTATTTTTCGTATTCACGATTACTATTGTAGTTGAATGCTTCATTCTTCAACAAAGACCATTTGGCAACTCGTGCTATTGCCTACCGTCTGGCGTCTTGTTCGAGTCGGACAGCTGTTTGTTGACATGTCTCATTTGATGGGTTATCAGCCATGCGTGTCCTATTAGCTTCACGTCGAATTATGAAAGCATCCTCGTCTTCTTGAACTCTAGCATTAGCCATTCTCGACCTATTAGCTTCCTTCCGATTTTCTGATATCATTACATTTTCTGCAGACCTACTTGCCGCTATTCGTTCACAGTCGATTCTGGACTGACTGAAGAGCTTTCTTTACTTAGGTGGCATTGCATATAATGAATAGTTTAACAATAACAATGAAAATGACCTGTGGAATTTTGACAAACACGCAAACCTAATATTTATCTATTTTCAAAACTGAGATACGTTTCAGCTTTGACATTGAAATTTTCCGTTGTTGAATAATCTGTTGAGTCCAGGAAATGACAATGCGGGTCTTATCGCATTGCGTAAATGAGCACATGAAATGATGACGCAATGTTTGGTATCGGTTAACTTAGTAAATGTATGCAAATGTACAGTATTCAGTATACATATATATGGAACTGCAGTAAAACTATTTGATTGGCAAAACATGTAATTACAAAAGTACTGTAGTTTTACAATCAAAAACAATGAAAAATACAGCAACGCTTCGACCAACAAGGCTTTTATCAAGCAAACGAACAAACAGGAGTGACAAATTAAAGTGAAACACAAATGGACGACCAAATACAAACGTATCTAAGGAAAATCTGGAATAAAAACGAATAATGAAATAAATGTAACACAAAAACACACATAAAAACTAGAAATAGAACGGAAAAGAAACAATGAAACATCTAGCAAATATATAACTTGAATACATGCAACATATACCCATATAGATTACAAAGCAGGGAAGAGAAAGTACTAAGAAGCATAAGAATGGAATATAACATGAATACATGCAACATATACCCATATAGATTACAAAGCATGGGAAGAGAAAATACTAAGAAGCATAAGAATGTAATACGTTGAGCCCGTGTGGTCACAAGGTACCATACAAAGAAATCAACCGATTCTCCAGAGCAATCGACTGCGATCATCCGAGGAACATGATCGGATGGCTGTGACCGGGACATCGTGAGCTCCTAAATGGCCAGTATCATTGAAATGGGTGGCTACAGGGGTCACAGAGCATTGGCGTATGTCGCACAAGTGTTGGGCGAATCGGTCACTGAGCCTCTTGCCTGTCTCGCCGATATAAGCCTTGTTACAACGCTTACAGATAATGGCATAGATAAGAATAAGGGACTCGCATGTGAACCCATTGTCAATAAGAAACGTGCCTAAAGGAACAGATACAGTACGCGTCTGTATCACATAAGCACACGTGTTGCAACGCCGACGGCCACACTGGAAAGTGCCAAAATTAGTCTGGATATTGGACTTAAGGCGACTGTGTACTAACATATCCTTAAGACTTATGTCCCGTCTGTAAGCCACCAAAGGATAGTTGGGAAGACAGAACGGGTCTCAGGATCTGATCTAAAGATAGACAGATGACGGAATAAAACATTTTTCACCAGGAACTATGGGGGTGGTAAGTTAAGATAAGTTTTACTCTGTCAGAGTTAGTAGTCCTATGCTGGCTGGTAAGGGCCTGCTGGCGAGTGATTTTCTGAACTCGATGCATAGCCGAGACAAGCACCTCTCTGGGATAGGCGCCTACGAAAGAAATCAAGCATCTCGCGAGCTCTCTCAAGAAAATCATCGTCCTCGCTACAAAGGCGACGAAGGCGTAAGAGCTGCGAGAATGGCAAAGAGTCACGACAAGCCCGGGGATGGGAAGAAGTATATAGAAGAAACTGTGCATCAGTAGGCTTGTAATATACTGATGTAGTGATAGCGGATAGGCGTTAGGTGATAGTAATGTCAAGAAAGTTGACACAAGTAGTGGAGATGTGAGAAGTAAAACGAATAGAAGGGTTGAAAACATTAATGAAATTATTGAAGCGTGACAAATCGGATTCAGGCATATCAGTGATGCCAATACAGTAATCAATGTATCTGTGATAGACAGACGGAAGGGGCCATCATATGTAGTCCATACTAGGTGTTCAAGATAAAAGCTGCTCTTACGCCTTCGTCGCCTTTGTAGCGAGGACGATGATTTTCTTGAGAGAGCTGGCGAGATGCTTGATTTCTTTCGTAGGCGCCTATACCCAGAGAGGGTGTTTGTCTCGGCTATGCATCGAGTTCAGAAAATCACTCGCCAGCAGGCCCTTACCGGTCAGCATAGGACTACTAACTCTGACAGAGTAAAACTTATCTTAACTTACCACCCCATAGTTCCCTGGTAAAAATGTTTATTCGTCATCTGTCTATCCTAGATCAGATCCTGAGACCGTTCTGTCTTCCCAACTATCCTTTGGTGGCTTACAGACGGTACAGAAGTCTTAAGGATATGTTAGTACACAGTCGCCTTAAGTCCAATATCCAGACTAATTTTGGCACTGTCCGGTGTGGCCGTCGGCGTTGCAACACGTGTGCTTATGTGATACAGACGCGTACTGTATCTTTTCCTTTAGGCACGTCTCTTATTGACGATGGGTTCACATGCGAGTCCGTAATCTTATCTATGCCATTATCTGTAAGCGTTGTAACAAGGCTTTTATCGGCGAGACAGGCAAGAGGCTCAGTGACCGATTCGCCCAACACTTGCGCGACATACGCCAATGCTCTATGACCCTTGTAGCCACCCATTTCAATGATACTGGCCATTTAGGAGCTCACGATGTCCAGGTCACAGCCATCC
>JADZMA010001141.1:0-24677 GCA_020796225.1 Arion vulgaris
TTGTAATTGTTAATATATGTATATATGTGTGTAAATGGGGGATGTGTGTGTATATGGCCTTTTTCGTTTTTAAGACGTCAATTGGCAGTGTTTACTGTGACAACAAAGGAGTTTTCGCTTTTCTCTCTTGTCTTTCAGCTCATACATAAGTCTCTTCTCAAAAGACTCTGCGTCCTTGGGCAATATCGCTTTCCACACAACTCTGTCATCAGCTAGTTTTTTCCATGTGCTGGGACCTATAGAAAAGTTCTTCATTGAGGCCTTACAGACATCCTTATATCGAGCAGTGAGTCTGCCCTGGTGCCTCTTCCTTCGAAAGTTCACAGACCAACATTTGTTTTGGTATGCGACAATTTTCCTTTCTCCTCACATGCCCAAACGATCTTAGTCGTCCACTGTTGAGTATGTTAATGCTAATAATAATGTGTGCAATATTTTCTAATTCAACTCTTCGTTTCTCTAACAGGAGATGAAAATGTGACTCTCCATCATGTAGACTGCAGCAAAGATGAACACAGCATCAGTGATTATACAGTTATTATATATGTATGTACAAGTACTTATTGCTAGGAGTAACAGAAGAGACCGGTTTAGACAATGAAGACATCAGGAAAAAAGTGGAACAACATCAGTACTGAACTTTATCAGAAACAACAAATTAAATGTTTCTGCCCATAAGCAGATTACCAACAGACAGTGCGTCTCAAGAGCAATGTTACTCCGACACAGTGTATACAAACCAAAAGGCCGGCCACACAAAAAGTGGACCTCAGAGATAACAGGGGACAATACACTGTTTATGAAAGCACACAAAGCCCGTTCTATAAATCTCTTCTTATCCTGACGCTGTGAGACAAAAAGGATTGGGGGAAAGAAAGAAACTGTATTAATGCACTTTCTTATATAATTATATATAGTATTGTTGTAGTAGTAATATAAAGGTCTTCATGGTGAAATGTTAAGTCGTATACCTGTTGTACTGAAAGTTATGAGTTAGAATCCGGACCCAGATACATGTGCAATTTTTCATAGAGATCCTGAAGTTGTTGCCGGAGCTATGAAGTTCGTGCAATGCTCTCGGCAAATGTCAAGCCATCTCTGCCGACAGGGCGAGCCATATGGAAATCGGTACAATGAAGTAAATGCTTCGCCTTTGGACCCTTTATATTAATCATGACTGTTCCTATTTATTTATATGTAATAGTATTTATACATGCACTGTTCTTATATATTTATATGTAATAGTACTTAATACATGCACTGTTCCTATATATTTATATGTAATAGTACTTATCATCACTGTTACTATTTATTATATGTAATAGTATAATAAATGCACTGTTACTATATATTTATATGTAATAGTACTTAATACATGCACTATTTACTATTTATTTATATGTAATAGTATAATACATACACTGTTACTATATATTTATATGTAATAGTACTTAATACATGCACTGTACCTATATATTTATATGTAATAAGTACTAATACATGCACTGTACCTATATATTTATATGTAATAGTACTTAATACATGCACTGTACCTATATATTTATATATAGTGTTAATACATGCACTGTACCTATATATTTATATGTAATAGTACTTAATAAATGCACTGTACCTATATATTTATATGTAATAGTACTTAATACATGCACTGTACCTATATATTTATATGTAATAGTACTTAATACATGCACTGTACCTATATATTTATATGTAATAGTACTTAATACATGCACTGTACCTATATATTTATTATAATAGTACTTAATACATGACTGTTCCTATATATTTATATGTAATAGTACTTAATACATGCACTGTTCCTATATATTTATATGTAATAGTACTTATACATGCACTCTTCTTATCTATCAATATTATAATTGCACTTATAAATGCACAGAATCTGTATGATTTCTACAACCCAGCTTGAGATTTTTCAAACGTTACCATCCTCCAGAGGCTTACATGGATCTACTGTCCTGGGCATGCGGGTGTTCGTAGCATTGAGAGAGCAGGCAGGCTTGCATCTACAGCACTGATTATCTGGGAGTTTAGGATGGATAGGGAAGGAGGTGTAGCTTCTGTCTCTTGGCGACCGCCTGTTGGAAGAAGACACCAAAATTGATAGAATCGATCCAGCGATGGAGTTTAGCATGGGTAGGGGGATATTCTTCTGTCCCCTGGCGACCTACTGTTGAATGAGAACACTAAAATTGACATTGAATCGATCCAGCGATTTAAGGAGTTTGGAATTACAAGTTGTACAAGTAGAACTTGACGCCTGAGGATGAGAAATGAGTGAGATTTAACCAGCGAGCTACAGGAACCATCAGTATGCACACTCTTCGACATTTGTTGGGGGAGACTGAGTACCTACTGGTCTACAGGAATGCTCTGACGCCAGTTCAGTAGAAATATCAATCATAGCGTTTTGGCTTTTGTTCTTGTTGTCCCTGGGCTAGTAGGTGACAGACAGAAGACAAACAATTAGGTAGCTTCAAATTAATTTTGGTTAATAAATTTGTATTCTGTAAGCATTTAGTAGCTTTGTAATTCTTTCTAGATTTTGTGAGCTTTCATTGTAATTGAAGAATACGGAAACTATACTAACTGAGAGCAGAGGAATCATACTGGTTAGTGTATTTGCTTCGAAGGCACGAAGTTTCAGGATCGAATTTCACAGTGGAAGTCAAATTTTGTTCAAAGGTTAAGTTTCTCAGGTTGATCAAACCTCTTCTTTTTCTTCTAACGCTCCATATCGACCCTTTTCACCGCTCTTTGTGATTTGTATGTGATCCGAGGCTATAAGCGATTGTCCATTGTGCCAGTTATGCGCCTAAAAGTGGCCAGCGCATCCTATTTCAAAACATTTTTTATAGGGTAATTTCCCCAAAGCCACTATCTCTCAGTGCCTCTTGACATGCCTAAAAATAGCAGTGTTACTTTCTTTACTCCCCAAGCTAGCCTGGCAATACAGGATAGACCAAGCCTCAATTGCGTACCATAGAAACACGGGAAAAGTAAAAAGTACGATGCATCATTTTCAACCACATCATTGTGTTGGGAGTCTATGCCAAGTGATCAACGTTTTCCTTGCATTCTGGAAATTTTGAGTTCGAATCAGACTACGTTGTTTAGTTCACAAGTGTATTGTTTCAGAAAACCTAGTATTGTTGCTGGAGCTACAGAGTTCATGATTTATGCAATACTTTGAAGATGATTACTATTCCTGTAAAGAGATACCAAAAGCGATAAAGGCAAAACCTGGTAAACTGAAGCCCGCCTTCGTCTTTACCTTTTTTAAAAAAAATTATTCACTAAACTTCCTGTACTGAATACATTGAAAATCAACAAATGCAGTGGTTTGAACATTTAATGAGAATACTAGATCGGGTACTAGAGATCAGGTACTAGAATGGGATACAACCAACCTTCCAATAACAGCATACAATAAAAAGAGATCGGGTACTAGAGCCAAGGGGGAAAACCAAGAAACGTTGGATAGACAATATTAAATCCACACTAAATAAAGACGGATTTAATACAACAATGGCGACTCATCTGGCTGGCCATGGAACACAAATTAAAGCATAACGGCAAAGCCTAGCTTAACGGCAAACCTATGGGAACGGCAAGCCTATGTAACGGGAACCTGCCGGCAAGCTTTGTGGCAAACCTGGCAACGGCAAACCTATGTAACGGCAGCCTTGCCAGGCGGGGCTGTGGGACGGCAAGGCCATTACGCGGCTGGCCGGCCTGGCAGACGGCAAGCCTGTAGCTGGCGGCGGCCTGTGGCGGCCCGGCCTTGGGCGGCAGGCCTGTGGCCCGGCGGGGCCTGTGCGGCCCTATGTGACGGCAGCCTGGCAACGCAGCCTGTCCGGCGCAGCCTGTGGCCACGGCAGGCCATGGGCCCGGGCCCCAGCGGCAGCCTGTGGGCGGCAGGCCTGTGGGCCCCGGCGGGGCCCTGTGGCCCGGCGGCCTGTGCCGGCGGCGGGCCTGTAGCGGCGGCAGGCCTGTAGCGGCGGCGGGCCTGTGGCCGGCGCGGCCTGGGGCGGCCACCTGGCGGGCGGCAGGCCTTACCACGGCACGAGCCTGGCCGGCAAACCTGTAGCCGACAGGCCTGTGAACGGCAGCCTGTGCGCGGCGGCAGGCCTGTGGCGCGGCAGGCCTGTGACCCGGCAGGCCTGAGCGCGACAGGCCTGGGCGACACCTGTGGCGGCGACAGGCCCAGCCCGGCGGCAGGCCTTTGGGGGCGACAAGGCCTGTAGGCGCGACAGGCCTGGGGCGACAGGCCTGTGGCGGCGCAGGCCTGTAGCGGCGGCAGGCCTGTGGCGGCGGCAGGCCTGTGGGCGGCGGCAGGCCTGTGGCGGGAGCCGGCCTTGGCGGCGACAGGCCTGGGACGGCGCAGGCCGTGCCCGGCGGCAGGCCAGGCCTTGGCAACGGCAGGCCTTTGGGAACGGCAGGCCTGTGGCGCGGAGGGCCCGTGCCCGGCGGCAGGCCTGTGGGGGCGGCGGGCCATGGCCGCGGCCGGGCCACGGCCAGGCCTGGCCAACGGCAGGCCTGGGCCCGGCGACCGGGCCACCTTGGCCCGGCCCGGCGGCAAGGGGCCCGGCCGGCGGCAGGCCTGTGGGGGGCAGGCCTGGTGGCCCGGCGAGCCTGTGGCGGCAGACCTGGCAACGGCAGGCCTGTGCCGCCGGCGGCAGGCCTGTGGCCCAAAGACAGGCCTGTGGCGGGGGCCGGCCGGCGGCAGGCCTGGCCGAAGCCTTGGCAACGGCAGGCCTGGCGGCCCGGCCTTTTGGGGGCGCAGGCCTGGCCCCGCGGAGCCTGTGCGACAGACCTTGGCCGGCGACAGGCCTGTGCCCACGGCGGCGCAACCTTAGCGGCGACAAACCTTGGCAACGACAGCCTTTTAACCCCCGACCTGTAGGCGACAGGCCTGTAGCAACGGCGACAAGCCTTGTCGGGGAAGCCTGTGGGCGGGACCTGTGCGCGCGGCCTGGCAACGACAGGCCTGTGCGGCGACAGGCCTTGGCACGGCACGGCCCGACGACTAATGGCCCCGGGAAACCTTGTAACGCCAAACCTATGCAACGACAAACCTATGGGAACGACAAACCTTTGCTAACGCAAACCTATGTAACGACAAACCTAGCTTAACGCAAACCTATGCTAACGACAAACCTATGTGAACGACAAACCTAGTAACGACAAACCTGGCTGCTACACTGGCGGCAACCATGCTAACGACAAACCTATGCTAACGACAAACTATGTAACGACAAACCTGGCAACGACAGGCCTGTGTGCGACAAACCTGTATGACCTATGGAACGGACAAGCTGCATGGGCAGCAACCTATGCGGCGACAGACCTATGGCGACACTCGGCCCGGACAACCTATTGCGCGCAAGACCTATGGCAACGACAACCTGTCAACGACAGGCCTGCAAGGCGACAAACCTATGCGCAACGACAAACCTATGCAACGACAAACCTATGCAGCAACACAGTAACGACACTATGCTTAACGACAAACCTATGCAACGACAAGCCCTGTAACGCAACCTGTAGCCCTGTAACGACAAACCATGTAACGACAAACCTATGCTAACGGACAAACCTGTGTAACGCAGCCTTAGGCCAACCTAGGCTGCAGGCTGTAGCGCGACAGGCCTGTGCGGCGCTGAGCAGGCCTGTGCGCGACAGGCCTGTAGCCCGCGACAGGCCTGTGGCAACGACAGAGCCTGTACAGACAGGCCTGTGCGGCGACAGGCCTGGCGGCGACAGGCCTGTGGCGGCGACAGGCCTGAGCCAGACGACAAGCCTGGCCCGACAGGCCTGTAGCGGCGACAGGCCTGTAGCCGACAGGCCTGGCGTAACGACAGGCCTGTGGCACGACAGACCTGCGCTGCGCAACGACAGCCTGTGGCAACGACAGGCCTGCTAGACAGCCAAACTGCGGCGACAGAGACCAGTGGCAACGACAGACCTGTAGCGGCGACAGGAACCATGGCAACGACAAACTGGCACATGGTCAACGACAAGCCTGCAACGGCAGGCCCAGGCAGCAGGACACTGTGCGAACGGCAAGCCATGCTAACGGCAACAGGCCTGTAACGACAAACCTTGGCAACGACAAACCTGTAGCAACGGCAGAGCCTGTAGCTAACGACAAACCTATGCTTAACGACAAACGTGGTCAACCAATTACATCATCCGCTTGGGAAAGACAACAGACAATAGACAATAGACAACAGACAATAGACAACAGACAATAGACTAAACAGTATTGAAAGCACTGCATGCACACTCATAGGAGCTCAGTCTCCCACAGCAGATGTCGAAGGGTATGAATACCGATGGTTCCTGTGGCTCGCTGGTTATACACACTTCTTATTCTGTCTTTCAAACATCCATTTCTGCTTGTACAGTGTGTAATTCCAAACTCCTCAAATCATAGGATAAATTCAAATTCAATTTTAGTCTCTTCACCCAACAAGCAGCGGTCGAAGACAAAGAACTCACATCCATCTTCAAATTCACAAGGCCGATGCTGTTCCGACACAGTCTGTCTGATATCTCAATTCCTGTAACTCCCCCCACCCACCCGCCACCCCGATCCCCATAACCTCTGGATGTTAGAAATCTCAACAGATTACATGAAGGGAATGTCGAAGCCGACAAACACCTGCATGTTGCGTTTGTAGACATGGAAAAAGCGTTTGACCGCATAGACAGACACAAGTTGAGGAA
This sequence comes from Arion vulgaris, assembly GCA_020796225.1. Lineage (NCBI taxonomy): Eukaryota > Metazoa > Mollusca > Gastropoda > Stylommatophora > Arionidae > Arion > Arion vulgaris. The sequence goes on from JADZMA010001141.1 coordinate 6,775, forward strand.
AGTATAATCGATGTATAGGAGTTAATGACTACCGAATTTTATGTAGAGTCATGCGTAAGACACGATTTGCTGACTAACTACTAACTCCCTGCTGTTAATCACATATATTGATCAAATCTGTAAAAAAGCACACCAGGGAAGAAATAATCTTGGGAACTCTTAAACGGATTTCTTTTGCATACGATCAGGCAATCATTTCAACAACAGAAGAACAGCTACAACAACACATTAACAGACTCCAGTTAACATGATAAGGAATACATTATGAGAATAAACATCAACAAACCGAAGTAATGACATTCGCTAGAGAGGAAAACACCACCAATATTTCCATTGATAAAAGACAATTAAAACAGATCAAAGACTACATATCTAGGGAGAATTTTTTCAGCAAACAGAAGTAATCTAACACAGATGCAACAGAGTAAATCAAATGATAGGACAAATGACGCCAATTTTAAAATGCAAACATGTCAACAAGAACCAAAAAGAGCAAGTTCAACCCAATCTTTCTCCCACATTATGCTACCAGTGCCAAACATTGACGCTGACATCAAATGATAGAAGAAAACTAGTCATGCCAGAGATGAAGTGAGAGTAACAAGAAGAGACCGGTTGAGAAATTAAGACATCAGGAAAAAGTAGCACAACATCACACTAGACTTCAATCAGAAACAACAAATTAAATGGTTCGCCACATAAGCAGAATTCAAATAGACATGTACCAAAAGAGCATTGTCGCTCCAATACAACGGATAATACAACGGATAATACAACGGATAATACAACGGATAATACAACGGATAATACAACGGATAATACAACGGATAATACAACGGATAATAAGGATAATACAACGGATATGCAACGGACAATACAACGGACAATACAACGGACAATACAACGGATAATACAACGATAATACAGCGGACAATACAACGGATAATACAACGGACAATACAACGGACAATACAACGGACAATACAACGGACAATACAACGGATAATACAACGGACAATACAACGGACAATACAACGGACAATACAACGGACAATACAACGGACAATACAACGGACAATACAACGGACAATACAACGGACAATACAACGGACAATACAACGGACAATACAACGGATAAAATCAAAATCCGCCAGCAAAGGTGGACCTCAGAGATAACAGAGGCGACGAAAGACACTATTTCTGAAGCGCACACAAGGGCTCGTTCTAGAAATCTCTTCTTATCCTGTCGATGTGATGCAAACCAGGACTGGATAAAGAACAGAATATTATGATATAGTTATTCCATAACTGTCCGTTTTCTCAAGACATCATCAGCCCTTGTTGCGCACAAGGCTCTCTCTCACCTTGAACTAGTCTTACGAATGTTTGCCTTTTACAACATTTACTTTCTCATTATGTTGTGTCTGAATCTCAGTCAATGCTTTGCAAGATCCAAAAGGGCAGGTTTCGGTGAAGTGGATGTCGTCTATCAAAGTTATTACCTTCAGGGTTTACGTGGATCTGCTGTCCTGGCATGCGAGTGTTTGCGTAATGAGTGAGTGGACAGGCTTGCATCAACAGTTTCGATTGTTGAGGAGTTTAAGATGGATAAGGTGGATGTTCTTCGGTCTCTTCATGACTGCTTGTTTGATGAGGACACTAAAATAGATGTTGAATTGATCCAGCGATTTAAGCAGTTTGGAGTTACCCGTTATAAAATGGCGAAATACGTAATAACAAAGTACTACAATTTTACAAAAAACAAGGACAATACACAGCAACGTTTCGAGCCAAGCCTTTATCAAGCAAACGATACAACAGGGTGACGAATTTCATTATACTACATATAGATTACGACAGAGATATTCAGCGGTAATAAATATGATCCTGTTGTATCGTTTGCTGATAAAAGCCTTTGGTTGACACATACGATCTATTGTCATTTTCTTTGTATTCGTAAAATTACAGTGCTTTCTATGTATGTTTCGCCATTTACATGTTACTGCAGTCTCCCAATATCGTAGTTACCCGTTGTACAAGTAGAACTGGATGCCTGCAGGGAAGAGTAAGGAGTGTGTTTAATCAGCGAGCAACGGGAACCATCAGTATGCATACTCTTCGATATCTGTTGGGGAGACTGAGCACCTATGAGTCTGCCTGGAGTGCAATGACGTCAGTTTAGTAACCAATACTTTCTCATCCTGAAAACTTGTCCATCCATCGTCATCTTCTTATAATGATTCGGTCTTCAAACCAATTAGTTCTTGAAGTTTGCTATTGCTAATCTTTTCTTTCAACAAATGAAGAAGTTATTTGATGTTTGTGAAGATTTGTTGGTTTATTTTTTTCAATGGGGTGAGGTAGCCAGCCCCTACACCCTACCTCCACACTCGCCTTTTACCACATGTCAGGCAGGTACATATTGCTACAAGAAGTTAACTAAGTAGATACCAGGGGAGTAAGCACTAAGGAAGAGTCGCTGGTGGTGGATAGGACACACGTTGAGAAGGACGACCGGAAGCATTGCAAGACAGTCAGTGTTTTGAAATCCGCAGAGAAAGAGGAGTAGGGTAAGGCTTAGACATACCCGGAGAAGAGAGGTTGTGACTAATATGAAAAGGATATGTAAAACATGGAAAGTAGTGGAAGGATGGCAGGGAGAGAAACAGAGCTGGAGAGTTTGTTGAAGACCTGTGCTCCATTGGGAGTTGAAAGATGAAGAAAAAATGAAGAAGTTAGTTCTTATTATGTATGTTGGTTAGCCTACACTTTACTATATAATCTAAACAAGTATTATTTCTTTGTATGTTGGTTAGCCTACACTCTATGATATAATCTAAACAAGTATTATTTCTTTGTATGTTGGTTAGCCTACACTCTATGATATAAACTAAACAAGTATTATTTCTTTGTATGTTGGTTAGCCTACACTTTACTATATAATCTAAACAAGTATTATTTCTTTGTATGTTGGTTAGCCTACACTCTATGATATAAACTAAACAAGTATTATTTCTTTGTATGTTGGTTGGCCTACACTCTACGATATAACCTCTAAACAAGTATTATTTCTTTGTATGTTGGTTAGCCTACACTCTATGATATAAACTAAACAAGTATTATTTCTTTGTATGTTGGTTAGCTTACACTCTATGATATAACCAAAACAAGTATTATTCTAATGTTGGAAAGGGTATACCTCTGTTTAAAGAGGATTTAATCATCAATATTACCAAATAAATATATTAGAGTTTGTTAATACTCGAAAAATACATTATGGACCAATTTAATCTGAAATTATGTGTCATTTGTTTTGAAAATAGTGTGTGTTATGTTGTGTTGTAAGTTACAGTAATGTTGCAATATCTGTAGTTTTTGATCTGGCACACCTGTTTTGAGAACAACATTTTAAAAGTGAGAGTGCCAACCCTCTTAATTTATTGACCAGACTGCAGTGATGAAGCTTGCTGTTACCAGGGTAATTGCATACCATCTCACGATGGTATAGCTAGTCTCTCTGTTATGTTAATTCTGAGTTGTGTTTATTGGGGTGCTCTTTGAATAATTCCATAGTTAATATCAAGCTGTTGCAGAACAGAAGTGTTTGTTCTTTTATCTGTCTATGATATTCTAAGTACTCTTCTGTAGCATTTGCATTCAAAGGCATTAATGTTCTTCTCCCCCGCTTTGTCAATAGTCCATGTCTTAGAACCATATGTCCTTGAGTAGTTACAGGGCCCAAATTTGTGGTGTAAAGAATAGAACCACTGTTACCTGTCACGCATGTCGTAGAGGCGACTAAGGAGATTTAGCTGAAATTGGATACACATGTCCTAAACGTATAGAAGTCTATGCGTTTAGGGGCCTACCTAAACCAATGTGCAACGTATCACATTCTTGACAAAGATCCACATATCCTAGAGTGATTAAAATTGGTGGTAGAATGAACAAAGAAGAAGACAACCATATGTTGCCAAGGAATTACATGAGCTATTAAACACTTGGTTTTTGTTTTATGTCAATTTCTTTTCATTAAGTTTGTTAGTTCTTTTAGTTTTTTTTTGCAAATCAAGGCTCAGCCTTCTTGTAACTACTTTTATAGCATTCCTGTCATCTGTCAGTAATGCCCAAAGGTATTCAAACGTGTAGACTCTTTCTATTTTGTGCCAGTGACACTACATTAGTCATCAATTCTGTTTTATCAGTTGTAAGTATCTTCATTTCCATTGTATTGAGATGAAGGTTTTGAACGAAGTATACGCATTTTATTTTTATAGCAGAAACGACAGTTTCATTCAGTTTAATCAAAAACCAAACTTTTTAAATGCTCACTCAAACCTAATTCTTGTCTTTTTATAAACGCTTATCTCAAATATTAATACAAGCATGACTATGTTTGGGGAAACCGCTAATGCTCATTAAATCAGTAAGGGTTCTAAAAAGTGTATAGAAAGTGAATAAAAAAAAGGTTCAGCTAATAAACTTAAACTGAAATTATCTTTATTTAAAATGTTCAATCTGATATAAAAGTGTACAGAAGAAGAAAGTTAGAAGCTTGAACTGAAAACTTATTTAGAAATGTTCAAATGGACATTTTCAAAAGTGTACATAGAAGAATGGTATCAAGAATTGTTATGCTGACCATTTTGTTTTGTTGGTGCTGAGCTAAATAGACATTTTATTTGTTTTTCCTATCCCCATTAATGTTGATTGTTAAACTCATTGATTCTTTCTTTAGAAATATTGAAGCTGACTTGAGAAAAGACCTGAAATGACGAACACAGACAGACTGATCTACACATATTTAAGTTTACCAATTGTTCTCTCAGCCTGGGCCATACACAACCAAATATATACACTAAAGTACAACTAAATTAATATTTGTATTTGCTACACATCAGAGCAGAGTAAGCTCTACGTTTAGAAATATAAAGCCACCTATCAACATCATGAAAATGAAACTGCATTTACTGACTTCTTTCTACTGAAAAACATCCAGAGATCATGTACACGACTGTTCCTCATGCCCTCATATTTAATACATAATACCCGATTACTATCTAATTCTCTACACTCAGAGTGTGTTCCCATACATATTGTCAGTCAGTGCTTAGATAATATCTTCTTCTGCGTTCCAACAAACACAGAACTATCAGAAAAGTTTCACGTAGGGTCAGGAGTAAGACAAGACGATCTACGCTGCTGTTAATCACATATATTGATCAAATCTGTTCTTTCTTCTTCTTCTTCTTTGCTTTCTTTCTTTACGACCAATTTTAATCACGCTTTGTGATATGTTTGATCTTTGCCAAGAACGTGTATACGTTGCACATTGGTTTAGTGAGCCCCAAAACACATTTAGGACATGTGCATCCGATTTCAGCCAAATCTCCTTAGACGCCTCTTACAACATGCGTGGTAGGTAACAGTGGTTCTATTCTTTACACTCTAAATTTGGGCCCAGGTAACCACTCGGGCGGATCAAATCTGTAAAACCACATCAGGAAGGAAATAACCTTGAGGGAACTCTTAAACGAATTTCCTTTTTGCATACGATCAGGCAAACATTTCAACAACAGAAAAACAGCTACAACAACACATTAACAGACTTCAGTTGTAGGTAATAAATACAATATAACAATAAACATCGACAAAACCGAAGTAATGACATTCGCTAGAGAAAGCTACTAATATCTCCATCGACAATCGCTCATTAAAACAAGTTAGGACTTTCATATCTAGGATCATCTTTCACCAAATGGAAGAATAACTAATGAAATCCAACACAGATGCAACAAAGCAAATCAAATAATAGGACAAATGGAAGAATATCTAATGAAATCCAACACAGATGCAACAAAAACAAATCAAATGATGTAATAATTAGTAATAGCCGTCCATCCAAGCGATGATGACAGCAATCTCAGACGTGTACTGTTGCACCTCTCTGGTGTGTGCGAGGGTGACTGTAGAGTCAATCCTGAACAGAATCCCCGACCACAGGTGGGGCATACATGATCAAGGTTAGACATGTGCGTGTTGTGTGCTCTGTCTTTTCGCGCTGCTCGTTTTCTCTGTGACTCAACAATACGATGATTCTCAGCTATTCGGGTTCCTCTTTTGTTGTTACAGCGCCACATTTGGCGATCTTGCAAGGATTCCCAGCACATTTGTCTATATCGAAGCATTTCAGAACACTTTAAGAGTGTCTTTAAAGCGTTTTCTGTCCACCATAAACGTCTGGCCTTCAAACTCGCCATACATCAACTGTTTGGGATGCGTTTATCAGGCATTCGAGCAACGTGACCGAACCATCTCAGTTGGGCCTTCTGCAACGGGGTGTTGACGCTTGGGATCTTTGCTCTTGTGAGGACTTCGCTGTCGAATTTTTTCCTGCCAGTGTTTTTTTAGTATTCTGCGTAGACAGCTTGTTGGAAATTTTTAATTTTCTTGCGTGTCTGCTATACACTGTCCATGTCTCGCTTGCTACACACGTTTTGCACTATGGCCTGTAAACTTTCATCTTTGTGACTATGCTTATCCCCTTCCTTTTCCCCAAAAGTAAACCGTAACCTTCGAACCAGCACGCTTTGGATATCCTATTGTGGACCTCATATCTATGTTTGCCGATCTGGATAGGAGGCTGCCAAGATAACAAAGTTGTCCGTTGACTGGAGACGCTGGTGTTTAATGTTGATGACTGGATCGTAATACTGTTCTCTAGGGCGGGCTGGAACATGACCTCTGTTTTTTTGGTTTTAATGGTGAGGCCAAACCTATCCAGGCCAGGGAACTTGTCCATGTAGTCTCTTTTCTTCCTCAGAGTTGGTAGCGAGGGCACAGTCATCAGCAAAAAACAGGTTTGAGATAGTTGATTCTTTTACCCTGGTGGAGGATTTTAACCCCCGAAGATTGAATAGGTTACCGTCTGTCCTGTATCTAATCTTTCCCCATGTTCGTCCCCTTTCCCCAAAAAAGACATCCGTGAGCATGGCAGCAAACATCATGCTGAAGGGTGTTGGGGCCAGTACACAGCCCTGTTTGACGCCGTTGGTGACATGGAAGGCTTCCGACAGCTCCCCTTCGTCAAGTACGCGTGCCATCATGCCCTCGTGAAACTGTTGGACGATCTTGATGAATTTCCTTGGGCATAAAATTTTTTCTATGATCTTCCATAGACCCCCCCTGTTAACCGTGTCAGCCTTTGTCAGATCGACAAAGACCAGATAGAGGTTACGGTGCTGCTCTTGGCATTTCTCCTGTAGTTGGCGAGCGGCAAATATCATTCTGCTTTTCCCCGACCTGCTCTGAAGCACATTGGGTCTCAGGGGTAAGTCCTTTTCCCAGGTGATCGATTAATCGATTCAGGGGACTCTGGCAGTATTTTGCCAGCGATTGACAGGAGGAGATCCCCTGTGGTTATCGCAGGCCTGGCGGGTTTCCTTTCCGCTTGTACAGGTGGACAATAGTGGCATCCTTTAATTCCTGTGGCACGTTCGTTGCCCAAATGGATGTAAATAACTCTGTCAATTTTAGCATCAACGTGGGCCCTCCTTCTTTGTAGACTTTGGTTGGTATTGAGTCCGCACCCGGTGCCTTCCCGCTGGACATCTGGCTTGTTGCCTTCTTGACCCCCTGCTAAGGTGGTGGAATATCAAGCTTGGCATTGATTGGGACCTGGGGCATGCGCTCTTTTCTCAACATATAGTGGATGGATGGTTGAGACAGAACGGTGTTCTGCCCAGCGATTTAGTATCAGGCTTGTCAATTGGTAGCCTTGCCCCATCTGCATCAGTATGGGAGTGGGGTGAGATTGTTGGGGTCCGTAAACAGTTTTAGGGCATCGTAGAAGCGTTTGAAATCATGTCTGTCTGCATATATCTGGATTTCATCAGATTTTTTTTCTTAGCCATGCGTCTTGTAATTTCCTGATTCTCTCTTGGCCCCTTCTACGAGCATCTAGGAAAGCTTTTTTTGGATGATGATGATGGGTCTTTTTGATAGGCTCTGTTATGTCTCATGTTTCGTAGAAGGATAGACTTGATTTCTTGTCATTTTGTCAAACCAGTCGTGGCTCTTGCGTCCCGGGAGTGTCCTATGAGCTCAGAGGAATAGGTACACGGTGTCTCTGAGGGCAGTCCAGTCATCGTCCGCTGGTTTTCCCAAAATTTGGGAAAGGTCCTTCAATTTGTCGTCAGGTCTTTATTAAACTTCCTTGACAGCGGAGCTTTTAAATTGGAGACTCCAGCTTTTTGTTGGTTTGCGCCCCTGGTGACTTTTTCCCTGGGCTTGATGCGGAGGTTGAGCTTTGACACGATCAATCTATGATCGGTCCAACATTCTGCTCCGACATAGCCTTTGTGACCCCTGACGTCCGTCGTCATTTTCCCTTACGATGACGTAGCCCCAAGAGTGCCATTGTTTGGAACGGGATGCATCCATGACGTTTTTTTTCCCGGGTTGGTAAACGAAACAAGGAGTTTGTAATTGTTAGGTCGTGGGCAGCACATAGTCTGAGTATAGAAGCCCATTACTTTGCACTTGCCCGCCAATGTCTCTAGTCTCCATCCCAGACCCGATGGTCTGCCCCTACTCTGGCATTGAAGTCCCCGAGTATGAGGGAGCTTCTCAGACCTTGGGACCGCTGGGATGGCTGAGCCCAGCCCTCGTAGAAACCATCCTTGATTTCGCTTGGATTTGTCATTGTCGGGGCGTGACGCGGTAAGTGGCCTCTTTTTCTCCTAGTGGGGATCTGAAGAGTCATCACTCTGTCACGGGCACCTTTTGGGAGTCTGGTGAGGCCCGCACAAGATGAGATTTGACAGAACCCTCCCCAGATTCCCAACATTCTGTATTGCTCTCCCACTCCAAGAAAGTGTAACCTCCGCCCACCTCTGACCTGACCCTCGTCAAGGTCTGGTCTCCTCAAGGCACTATGTCGATATCGTAGCGTGCCAGTTCTCTAGCACGGTGCAGTCCGTCTCTCAGGTCTTTCCAGCTTTGTTATCTAATACACGGCAACCAAACGCTCTTTTAGTAATTTGCACTACTTTTTTCATCAGTCCGCGACGGAACACAAGTAAGCCATTGTGTTTTTGATCAATCGATGAAAAAAGCGTATAAACAATTCTTCATATGAAATATGTGTCATTCATATAGTAAAACCGATTGTTCTACGTGTAACTGTAACTATTCTAAATCGGGAAAATTCTATGATTATATGTTAAAATAGAAACTATTTTGAACGAAATTTTTTCGATGGTCACTACCATTATTTTGGAACATTAATTTCGCTTGGGTCCTACCCAAAAAATCGTATTTACGTGAAACGCATTATTAACCTCTCTTTACTCATAAATTTTCATTACTAGAAACATTTTCTCTCTTCTAAGGGCAACTTTACGTCTGCACCGCGTCAATAACCTACCAGATTTACCATTTCTCTGTGCTACGAAGCCGGTTTGCTTTTAACGTCCATAACAACCGCTGCAGTTTGCGATCTTCTCGTGAATTCTTTTCGTCATTTTACTTGTTCAACGATATCAGAATGCTAAATACAAATTTTAATTTTCTTTTTATATTTCAAACATTATTTATGCCTTTCAGTTGACTTTTGTATCAAGTATCAACGGTAATATTAAATATCCCACACTAGATCTAGCTGTCAAAAGTGAACCATTCGTCAGCGATAGACGGCAATAATGATTGGACCGATCTTTATCTTACACTATTCAGATTTACTTGAGAAGTCTCATATTATTGTATTGTGATTTCAGAATTAAAATAACTAGTGAATCATATCAGTATCCTTTTAATTGTCTTTCTTAATTATAGGCATTTCATGTTTAAAAGTTGTGCCATTTAAATTGCACTCATTGTTTAGCTGCAATGAAGCTTTGTGACAAAATATAGTCTAGTAGCAATTTCAAATGTAACAATTGCAAGATCATCTACATTTTTTTTTATGTAAACCCTTTTGTGACTTTCAATTTGTTAGTGGTTGAACTAAATGTGATCATTTATATTTACTCAACATATATCAATGATTTACCAAATAATATCCCGCATGTTTGTATGTGAGATGTGCATACATAAGTAAATATATAAAACTCAACTATTCAAAAAGTCACTCAGAACAGCACAGCATTTGCAGATAAATCAAGAAATATATGAAAACAAAAAATTTAAACCCCTGATGCTAAGTGAATAATTTACCAATATGCTTTATTATTTTCTAAATTGTTTTGGTTGTGTGGAACATATAATGAGCACTAGATCAACAGTTTCAATAAATAATATTCATTATGATCTCCCCATAAAATGGCTCAACCTTGCAATAACATTAAATATATTTATTACTTTATTTTAAAAACTGGAGATAGAGGTTGTGTGAATAATTTACTCAGAAAGTGATAAAGCTTGACCATCATTGAAGACTAAAGTTGCATGGGAAATTAGAAAGGATATTATTCAATGAATTTGATCTATAGTCAATACATTTTTAAACAATCAAGAAAGTTTTGACAATAATGAAAACACACTGGTAAAACATTTCCTTTACTTCAACTATATAGAAAATTGGTTTATACAAAGATCTGATTTGCTGTACATTGTGTTTCTTACCTTTGATTAATCAATTTTACTCAAAGCTCAGGTCTACACAAAACTTTCAAATACATAAAATGTGCTGTTCAATGTATTTCATATAGAGGACATGATCAGTATTTCATCCTAATTATCACATTTTGTTCAACCACTAACAAATTAAAAGTCACAGAAAAGTTTACATAAAGAAAATGTAGATGATCTTGCAAATTACATTTGAAATTGCTACTAACTATATTTTGTCACAAAGCTTCATTGCAGCTGATTGCAGCTAAACAATGAGTGCAATTTAAATAGCACAACTATAAACATGAAATGCCTATAATTAAGAAAAGACAATTAAAGGATACTGAAATGATTCACTAGTTATTTTAATTCTGAAATCACAATACAATAATATGAGACTTCTCAAGTAAATCTGAATAATTACGATAAGATCGGTCCAATCATTATTGCCGTCTATCGCTGACGAATGGTTGACTTTGGACGGGTAGATCTAGTGTGGTATATTTAATATTACCGTTGATACTCGATACAAAAATCACTGAAGGCATAAAAATTTTGAAAAAAAGAAAATTAAAAATTTGTATTTGCATTGCTGGATTCGTTGACCAAGTAAAATGACAGTCACGAGAAGATCAAACTCAGCGGTTGTTTTGACGTTAAGCAAACCGGCTTCGTAACGAAAAATAAGTCTGTTGGGTATGACGAAGTTCACTTTCGAGTCCCCTAATCTTATCTATGCCATTATCTGTAGCGGTGTAACAAGGCTTATATCGGCGAGACAGGCAAGAGACTCAGTGACCGATTCGCCCAAAACTTACTCGACATACGCCAATGCTCTGTGACCCCTGTAGCCACCCATTTCAATGATACTAGCCATTTAGGTGCTCACGATGTCCAGGTCACAGCCATCCCATCATGTTCCTCGGATGATCGCAGTCGATTTGCTCTGGAGAATCAGTTGTTCTTTGTATGTACCTTGCGACCACGGCTCAACGTATTACATTCTTATGCTTCTTTACTTTCTCTTCCATGCTTTGTAATCTATATGGGGATATGTTGCATGTATTCATGTTATATTACATTCTTATGCTTCTTAGTACTTTCTCTTCCCATGCTTTGTAATCTATATGGGGATATGTTGCATGTATTCAAGTTATATATTTACTAGATGTTTCATTGTTTCTTTTCCGTTCTATTTCTAGTTTTTATGTGTGTTTTGTGTTACATTTATTTCGTTATTCGTTTTTATTCTAGATTTTCCTTAGATACGTTTGTATTTGGTCGTCCCTATTGTTTTCATTTAATTTGTCACCCTGTTTGTTCGTTTGCTTGATAAAAGCCTTGTTGGTCGAAACGTTGCTTTATTTTGTCATTGTTTTTGTAATTTGTAAAAATACAGTACTTTGTAATTACGTGTTTGAATCAAATAGTTTTTCTCAGTTCCATATATATATATATAGAGAATAAAAAAAGAGAACTAGACACAGAACAGCTAAAGTACAGGACTGTTAGGCCAGATTATACGTGACAGCAGAAGAGAACCGAAGAGCTTCGTAGAATGATAACTATTGGGGGTTGAATTTATCAGAGCTAATTAGAAAAACACCGCATACTTTCAGAAAAGCAGATTTGCCCACATAAATGTGATTATAAATATTTTAATGATTTTTTTTTTCAAAATAGTTATGCTACAATAATCAATTTTCTCAAACGTATATCACCTGATGTGAAATATTACTATATTAATGTATTTCTACATTAATATCTTTTCCAAACAACAATGCTTGACCAACGAATCAAGAAACGAAATCGTCTTGGTGCGCATTTGAAGGCGAAACATAGTGGTCATAATAATTCAGATTTGAATTACAAACTTAAAAGGGCAATTTTGAAAAAGAGCAACATTGAAGTCTCTGTTTAATGCTCATACTGCAACTGTCGATCGTACTCTTGAGGCTAGTTATCAAATTGTCTTACTCATTGCTGAATGTTGGATGATCATACTATAGGAGAGAATTTAATCAAACCATCAATATCATCATTTCTTAAAACGGTTCTGGAAAAAAGACGACAAAGAGAAGAAAGCTATGCCACTCAGTAACAATACTGTTAGCAATAGAATAGACGAAATGAGTGGAGATATTGAAATACAACCTGTTGAAACGCTGTAAACAAGAAAACTCTCATTGCAAATGGATGAATCAACTTTGAGAGACAGTGTTGATAAGTAGTAATGATAACTTATGCAAGATATATTGATAATGGGGATTTTGCTGAAAAAAATGTTGTTCTGTAAATCATTAGAAAGCACCCTACCTCCAAAGTGTATATAGTCAGCTAAAAATTACTTATTTGTCAAAATATCCAATAAAATATAACATCTTGTACTGCAGAAATTACTCTAATATGATAGACAAGAAAAATGGCTGCTTAAAATTGCCTGAAGATGAGAATCCAAAAATGCTTCTTGTGCACTGTGTTATTCACAGGGAAAATTGGTAGCTAAAACATTTCGCCTATTCTGAATGAAATACTAAATTCAACTATAAAGTGTATTAATGCTATTAAAGCTAATGTCAAAAGTGAGCTTCTCTTCAAGCTATTTTGTGAAAATGTGAGCAGACCATGTGAGACTTTACTTCCACTGAAGTAAGATGACTTTCGAAGGAACTACGTGACAAGGTTTATGGAACTATTTGATACTCTTAGTGACTTTTAAAACCACAAACCTGAATTGAAGTATCTGTTAATGGTCGATGGTAAAGCATTTGTGAGTTATCTAGCCGATATCTTTGAAAACAAAATATATTAAATAATCACTTCAATGAACAAATAATCATCAGAGTAAGGCAGGGATGTGTGCTTTCGCCTATACTTTTCAATATTTACATAGACAGGATAACGCAAGAAACCAAGACAGATAACAACCTCGATAACAACTACAATTTAATAAACGAACTACTCTTTGCAGATGATCAGAGTATAATTTACAACAACGAACACAAACTTCAACAACACATAAATGCCCTGCAAACCACATGCGAAAAATATGACATGAAAATTAACACCTCCAAAACGGAAGTCATGACAATAAGTAGGTCAACAGGTCAACTAAATATACAGTGAATAATGTCAAAATACAACAGACTCCAGAATTCAAATATCTCAGGAGTATATTCACAGCAGATGGAAAGATGGACAGAGAAATCGAGACTAGATGCCAGAAGGCAAATGTAGTAACATACCAACTGTCACCACTATTAAAACATCCAGCATTAACATGGCAGTCAAACGACAACTGATAAACTGCATTTATTCACTCTCTGCTATCAATTGCAAACATACCCTGACTAAGACACAAGAAAGAAAGATTACAACATGTGAAAATGAGATGTCTACGAAAAGGTGTCAACGTTACAAGGCGAGATAGAGTGAGAAACGAGAATATCAGAACATCGTTGGTACTATACCATGCATACAGTACATCGAGAAGCAAAGATTCAAGTGGTTCGGCCATTTAATGAAAATGGAACCACATTTACTACCATCACGTGCCTATAATATCGACACTCAGGGCGCAGAGCACGAGGCAGGCCAAGAACAAGATGGATAGATAACATCTCAGAGTCCCTGCAAAAGCATGGACTGACAACGTCAAGCGCAACACACCCGGCACAAGATAGGAAACTAACTCTCCCAGGCGCTTCAGGCAAATGTGTTAAGATAAGATAAGATAAGATAATGAACAAATAAAACTCTTGCTGATGCAAAAGCAAAGATATTTAGTTTCATTACCTTTATTGAATTATGTTAGAAATATATTTGCAACAAACATTTTGAAGAGTTTCATTGGCTCCAGAAATGTGAAGTGACTGATACCTTTATACTGATACTTGTTATTGTCGATCATCTGAAAATTCTATCAGCTGATTTAAAAGAAAGATGTTTTTATTTGAAAAAAAGTGATTGCAATCAATGTTAGTGGATTTGTCTGATATTTCAAATATGCAGTATCAAGAAGAACTCGCAGATGTACAAAATGATGAGTCAGTTAAAACTTTATTTAAAAGGAGAGAAGACATGGCTTTGTGAGGAAACAGAAATCAAATATACAAATTCAACCAAATGTGCAAGAAAACGTATTACCGTTTCCATCTTCATATTTAGCTGAATGTGGATTTAGTGACATAACTGATTTGGTGCTAAAAAAATAAATCGGTTGGATGTAACACAACGAGGAGACTTGAAGCTGACGCTACTTCAAAGTAGAACCTAACATAAAATCTCTTTTGCAGCATGCATCAATCATGAGGATCTCACTAAGTGTAAGTAATAAATAATTACTAATAATTAAAATAATATAGTAAAATATATCATTAAAATGATACCGTACTTTAATTTCTGTTCTCTATTATATGTTTTGAAAATTTACTTACTGTGTTTCCTCAACAATTTCCTAGTGATTTCTTCCTAAAACCTATCATTAAGTTACTTCAGTGAACAATTCAATTTTTGGAAAATACAATTTTGTGTATATGTTTACATAGGAAAGGGGGGCAAGATACAATTTTGAAAGGCTTTGGTAGGGCATGGCACAAAAAGGTTGAAACACTGGTCTAGTATGTTTAGTCCTGTACTGTTTATTCGTCTAGTATGTTTAGTCCTGCACTGTTTATTCGTCTAGTATGTTTAGTCCTGTACTGTTTATTCGTCTAGTATGTTTAGTCCTGTACTGTTTATTCGTTTAGTATGTTTAGTCCATTACAAATGCTGATATTGCGTATAGGGGATAGGCTCTGTAGTTAAATAAAATTTATTACATAATATAGTCTTGTTTTTGCTTTTTGTTTTTATGTAAAATAAATTTCATCTTCACCAAACAATTTCTGAAATGCAAATATTAAGTGCCGTAAGTGTTTGGATTTCGGGGAATTTCATGAGCTGAATGACTTTGTGAATAGATGGGGACTGTAGATTGACATATATTCAAGTTTACTGAACAAGAAATGTATTGCTTACTGTAATTACAGTAGTTCACACTTTGTAAAAAATTCAGCCTAAATGAATCTGAAACTAGTGCTCCAGATACATCATACCAGTGATTATATGATTTATCAGTGATGATCAATGGAACATCAGGACAGAAGGCGAATGAAATATAAATAAATAACATCAGGAAAGAAGGCGAATGAAATATAAATAAATAACATAAGGAAAGAAGGCGAATGAAATATAAATAAATAACATCAGGAAAGAAGGCGAGAGGAAGACCACGAAAAGATGATTAAATGGTGTTTCTGTCAAAAAGCAAAATAACTATCACCCAAGCCACTAGAGCAGCGCAAGACAAAACAGAAAACCAGGACACTGATCAACACGCCGGTAACAGTGTGAGGACAGAAGTAGAAAGAAAGAGGCAGATAAATGAATAGAACTGACATTCTGAACGGCCCTCAGTACAGTGTGGCAGAAAGTGGATTTTCATCTAAACCAATGACGTCAACTGCTAGATTGTTAGAGCTTGGAGAGAAGACTGGATTATCCAAACAAGTGCAGCACAACAGGTTTGTAGTAGGTAATAGGTTATTGGTTACTAAACTGGCGTCATTGCACTCCAGGCAGACCTATAGGTGCTCAGTCCCCAAGCAGATATAAAAAGTATGCATAGTAATTGTTCCGTGGCGTTGACGCTTTGTGATCTTTGCAGAAGTCCTCACAAAGCAAAGTTCCCAAACGTCAACACCCTGATTGCAGAAGACTCAAGTAAGATTGGCGGTCACGTTGCTCGGATGCCTGATAAACGATTCCCAAACAGTTGATGTATTTCGAATTTGAAGTGGCAGACGTTCTGCTGGTGGATAAAGAAAAAAGCTCTTCAAAAGACACTCTTAAAGTGTCTCTGAAATGCTTCGATATAGACACCACATGCTAGGAATCCCTTGCGCAAGTTCGCCAAATGTGGCGCTGTACCAACACAAGAGGAACCGCACTGCTAGAGAATCACCGTGTAGTTGAGGCACAAAGAAAACAGGCTACGTGAAAGACAGAACACACACATGCATATGTCTAACCTTGATCATGTAGCCCCACCTGTGGTAGGAGATTGTGTTCTAGAGTTGGACTCTACAGTCATCACACCAGAGAGGTGCAGCAACACAAGTCTGAGACTGTTGTTATCATCGCTTGCGATGGACGACTATTATTAATTATTATGAGTACTTATCTGCAGCATTTGCATTCAAAGACATTAACGATCTGGGATCTCACACAGTCAGAAATTAGTTTTCTAACTTTAGAATAATTAATATCAGTTTCATTTTTGGGGATCATCTCTACGAACCACTTAGCAAGTTCATATGTACGCAATGAGTTTCGTAGAATCAGAATACGATGTTATTTACTGGTCATTGAAGCTTAAGCACATCCGAGCTTGCAGAGATTGCATGTATAGATAAAAGGATGCAACTTGAGAGAAAGAGCATAACATAGTGGTGGTACAATGTTGCAGGATTTGTTGAGAGGCGGGGCCGTGCAGTGATATGATGCAGAGGCAGCCGCATCAGGCGGCACCATGTGAGGCGAAAATAAAATAAAATTTGAACATTCAATAATTAAAATCTTTGCGCAACTCGTTTCTCTAATGATCTATGTTATTCCGATAATGATGTATACAAGTTATAATATATCGCGAGCCTACGCGCTTTTGGTATCCTTTGATTTCGGTTTGTGGTGCAGGTGCATCGCTGGCGCTCCCTCGCCGAAAGACTTGTGATTTGACAGCACGATGCTTTTATTTTGTTTTAACTTCCCGACCACCCTAAACGCTAAGATGCGGCAATTATCCCAAATAGACAATTGTACGTGTTACGTGTTGATAGTTCTGCTTTGAGCTTACGATTGATGACAATATTTGATGTTAATGTTAGTTTGTCTCCAGAAGTACAAATGGCTGTTCCTGTGTTAAATCAGAAAATCAGATATCTATATCTATATTTGCAATGTCTAGTGTGTGTTACACTATACACGCCATTAGTTTACATCCCCAAATCACCAAAGTTGGCAGAAACACGCACGAGACCAAAATAAGGTTAACAGTGGAAAGATTTTCGAAATTGGATCAATATTAGTTTATTAAATAATTTAAAACCAAAGTTTGCTATCCTATCCAATTTGTGTTTACAATTTGTCGTACGTCTTAGAGTGTACACATTAATATATACACAAGATTCGATGATGTATGTTTTGAAACTATGAAACCCCGACCTCTTTCATAGCATAAAAACGTCATTTGA